>BLBF01000040.1:39762388-39836852 GCA_015471245.1 Laticauda colubrina
GAAAATGTATCCAACGCGTCCATTCTGCATCCACTAGGCATATGGGGGACATCCGTTCTGCATCCGTCGGCATTTGTTGCGCGTCCGCTACATCCGCTAGGCATCCGCTGCACGTCCGTGCAACTCACATCTGCTCCAGCAGAAAGCAGACACAGGGAGGAAGCGGAACGGACGTGAAACGGACGTGCAGCATTAGTAGCATGGACAGAAAAAGGATGAAAGTGGATGCAGCTCGCAAAGAAAGCATTTAAAACAGAAAAAACATTCGCAGAGGGGACCTATCTCGGATATTAAGGATATCTAGAGGATGCCTAGAGGATGCAAAAGGACACATAGGGGAAAACCTATATTTCCTATAAAAAGGGGGAGAAACTCACCTGGATCTCACTTTCAGTCCAGCAGCCCTGCTGTGCAGACATCTACAGCCTTCATCTGCCTCTTGCTCTTCCACAGCATCCAGTCATGTCCACCTTAGATCGTAACAAACTTCTTTTGATAGCCACCATCATTCTGCAATAGTGCGAAGCCATCTACAGGCTCTGTGAACTCTGCTATGGGAAGAAAAGGAAGCGGCCAAGAAGCGTCTGGGTCCGAAGATGGATCGGGAGAAGAGCAGAGTACGGACTGTACCACAAGCTGATGGTGGAGCACAGGAACGAAGACGCTCGTGCATTCCAGAACTTCATGAGGATGCCTCCAGCCATGTTTGACGAAGTTGTGCAGCGGCTGAGACCCAGATTGACCAACCAGAGCACCAACCTCCGGCCCAGCCTGGACCTTCAGATCAAGGTGGCACTGACTCTGTGCCACCTGGCCTCAGGGACCACCTCCAGGAGCATGCAGTATGGCTGGAGGGTGCCACACAACACCATCAGCATTGTGGTCAGAGAAGTGGTGCAGGCCCTCATCGAAGAATACCTGGAGGAGCTCCTCCAGTGCCCCTCCACTGAAGAAGGATGGAAGAAAGTTGCAGAGCAGTGGTATCTTAGGTGGAACTTCCCACACACTGTTGGAGCCATAGATGGGAAGCACGTGGCCTGCAAACCACCAGCCAAGTTGGGGTCCACTTATTTCAACTACAAGGGCTTCTTCAGCATCGTCCTCTTCGCCATGGTCGATGCTGTACATCGATGCTTCAGGCAGCGGCTCATGTTCAGATGCCCAGGTATACAACGCGAGTCACCTCAAGGAGGAGCTGGAACGCAACCTCATCGTGGGCTTCCCAGATCCAGAACCCCTGCCCAACGACACACAAGATGTGCCCTACTTCATCGTGGGGGATGATGCCTTCTCCCTCACAACCTACCTCATGAAGCCCTACACCTCCAGACTCCTCACCCGTGAAGAGAGGATCTTCAACTACAGGCTGTCCAGGGCAAGGCGGGTGGTGGAGAACACCTTGGGCATCCTGGCCAACAGGTTCCAGGTACTTCTCACCACCATGCAGCATCGCCCAGAGACCGTGAGGAGGATCGTGGAAGCTTGCTGCATCCTGCACAATCTCATGCGCACCTGCTACCCAGTCTTGCAGAACAGGCTTGTGGACTGTCAACAAGGCAATGGGAACATGGATCTTGGTGAATGGAGGCAAGGGCGAAACCTGATAGACACTAAGGATGTGCAAGGCCCCAACAGAGCCTCACGTGAAGGGAAGAAGCAGCGCAACCTCCTGAAACACTGGTGCAACTCCCCAGCTGGAGCAGTGGAGTGGCAAGACAGGATGGTAGATGATTAATGGATTCTTCCTTCAGCCTGTCTCATCACACGGATGAGATTGGGCCGTGTATGTTGAGTGGGCCTACAATGAACAGGGAATTTAATAAAGAGTTTTGTTTATGTTGACATGTGTGGATCAATGATTACATTAGTATTGATAATGAAGGGCCATAGGTGTGGCACCTGGGAGGGTGGACCATACAGTCCCACTATGCTTGCACTGGAGGTTTATCTATCCCCACAGCTATCTCAACCCATCCCACAGCTTTCTTAACCCATCCCAAAGGTATCCCTGCCCATCCCACAGCTATCTTAACCCATCTCACAGATATCCTAACCCATCCTACAGGTATCCCATCCCATCCCACAGCTGTTACCCATCCCAAAGGTATCCCTGTCCATCCCACTGCTATCCTTACCCATCCCACAAGCATGCAAAGGCTTAAACCATTTCTAAAAGTTTCCACCAAGACTTTATTTAATAAAAGATAATCTTTCTTATTAACAAGTTGTAAAAGAAAGATGACCCAAGTCAAGTGTCCAAATAAAGTCTACAGGTAGTCACCCAGTCTCTGGCAATCTTACCGGTCACTCGGAGGTGTGCCCAGTCTCAGGGATTAAGGGTCCAGGTGCTGTGGAGGTGGGTGGTGCTGGAGTGCTGGTCTGAAGTCCCACTGGGGTGGCTGGCCCCGAAAGGACAACAGGTGATGGTGTGTTGAGGAAGCTCTCGGACAGCTGGCTCAGCCCCATGATGTTGAGAGCTCCTTCCTCCATGCCATGAGGTGTCAGTCCCAATACCGACAACAGATGTACTGAGGCTGGGCTTGGCTGTGGGGTGGAAGAAGGAGCAGTGTAGTGGAGCTGTCTGGTCTGCAGCTGGGTGAGGACTGGCGTGGGTGGCATCGGTGATGTGGTTGGCATCGGTGGCATCTGTGGCATCAGTGGCGTGGGTGGCATCAGTGGCATGGGTGGCATCGGTAGCATCAGTGGAACTGGTGGCAATGGTGCCATCTGATGACCCTGTGCCTGGACTGGGACGTGCTGCTGCTTGTGCTGCTGGACCTCCTGGTAGCCATAGCCCTGGTGGGTGAGGGCCTGTGGAAAGACTTGGAATGGGAGAGACATCACCTGGGGTGGAGGAGAAGACCTGGACTGGGTGGGAGCAGGTTCCTCTGGATCTGGAGGGTTGTGAAACAGCTTGGTGATCCAGTCCTTCACCACCTGGTACTGGGGTTCCGCCATGTCCTTGAGGGTCTGGTTGATATAGGTGAGGAAGGGCTTGCGGTTGGAGGATGAGGAATTGGTGTGGACCAGCTGAGAGAAGAGATCTATGCTGCTCCGGATGGTGTCCCTGATCTCCAGCAGGACAGTGTAGCTCTGCCTCTCCTGCTATCTGGCTCTCTGCCTTTCTGTGGAGGTGGAACTGGGGGTGCATGCGGGTAGGACTGTGGTGGAAGTGCCGTCTCCTTTTTCCCCTGTGCCAGGGAGTCCTCCACGCGCTCCGCCATGGTTAAAACAACTGTCCGCGGGTTCTCCCCCATGGGACGCTCCACAGAAACCTGCCTGGAGACAGGAGCTGATTCTCGGTTGGAAGAGGACTGGCTCTCAGCAGGCTGCCGGAGAGAGAGGGTTGTCAGAGGGGCTGCTCCTCGGTCGCAGATCTCACCCTCCAGGAAGCTGCACCTGGCCATGACGTAGGTCTCTCTGTCTGTCAGCTTGACCGTGGCCTGGCCAGATTTCTTGAGGTGCAGCTTCCCATACCAGGTGTGCATATGTTTCCACCAGCTGAGGAGCACCTCCGATGTGTAGCCCAGACTCTCCGCCTTCTCTCTCCAAGCAGCCTGCTTCCTTTTGGTGTCCCTGTAGAGCCTGTGTCCCTTCCGCCATAGATAGTCATTCTCTCTCAGCCACTCCAGCACCTCATCCTTGTGTTCCTCCTCAATGGAGTATTGCCTCCTCTCCCGTTCTCACATATGCCTCTTCCTCCCTTTGGCAGGACCAGATGGGCCATCATCAGAGGAGCTTCCAGTTTGTAGTGACTACTCCTCCACAGCAGCAGCAGCAGCAGCACCAGCAGGATCATCATCAGCAGCACCAGCACCAGCACCAGCACCAGCATCAGCACCAGCAGGACCAGGATCAGCAGCAGCAGAGTAAGCACCAGCAGCACCAGCAGCACCAGGAGCACCAGCAGCACCAGCAGCACCAGCAGCACCAGCAGCACCAGTAGCACCAGGAGCACCAGCAGCACCAGGAGCACCAGCAGGACCAGGAGCACGAGCAAGACCAGGAGCACCAGCAGGACCAGCAGGACCAGCAAGACCAGGAGCACGAGCAGGACCAGCAGGACCAGCAAGACCAGGAGCATGAGCAGGATGAGCAGGACCAGCAGGACGAACAGGACCAGCAGTACAAGGCGCAGCTTCAGCAGAGTAAGCACCAGCAGAAGCACCACCACCAGAAGCAGCATCATCAGCTCCTCCAGAAGCAGCATCAGCAGAAGGCCCAGCACCAGGAGCAGTGCCAGCAGAGTAAGCACAAGCAGAAGCACCACCACCAGAAGCAGCATCAGCAGAGTAAGCACGAGCAGAAGCACCACCGCCAGAAGCAGCATCAGCAGAGTAAGCACCAGCAGAAGCACCACTGCCATAAGAAGCAGCATCAGCTCCTCCAGAAGCAGCAGAAGCCCCAGCCCCAGAAGAGCGATCCTGTGCTGCAGAAGCCCCAGCAGAAGCATTGTGAGGGCCAGGGGGTGGGAGGGTGGCCCTGTCCTTCTTGCCAGGGCTGGCAGCAGATGGCTGAGGCTTTCTCTTCTTCCCCCTTGGTTGTGGGGTTGCTGGCTGGCACCAAGGCTGGCAGGCAGGCAGACAGGCAGGCTGGCAGGAAGGCAGGCAGCAAGGCTGGCAGGCAGTCTGGCAGGAAGGCAGGCACCAAGGCTGGCAGGCAGACTGGCAGGCAGGGTGGCAGGCAGGCAAGCAGGTAGCAAGGCTGGCAGGCAGGCTGGCAGGCAGGCTGGCAGGGAGGCTGGCAGGGAGGCTGGCAGAGAGGCTGGGAGGCAGGTATGCAGGGCAGGCTGGCAGGGCACTCGATGTCACTGGAAGCAGGTCTTTCCTCTGAATGGTGACCTGCTTAAGAGCTGCCTCCCTTTATATCCGTGGGGCTGACGCAATGCATCCTCCCCGCATGCGCAGTGAATGCTAGGCATCCACTAGGCATCCACTAGGCTTCCGCTGTGCATCCGCTTCATCCGCTAGGCTTCTGCTATGCATCCGCTTCATCCGCTCGGCGTCTACTCTGCATCCGCTGTATCCGTTCCGCATCCACTTTGTTGCAGTCCCCCAGAAGCCTTGTGGATGTGCCATCTGCTCCCATCCACTTCCATCCGCTAGGCTTCCGTTCTGCATCTGCTTTCCATCCACCCTGCGTCCTTCCCCCATGCGTTCCTTTCCGTTTTATCCGCTCTGGTTTTGCAAATTTTTGCCCCTTTTGAGAGCGGATAACAACGGATGGAACATTTTTCTCGTCCGCTGTGTCCTTTTTACTAATGTTTTGCATCCGTCGGCCAGTGTGACAGGGCCTTAAATTCTTGGTTAAAGAATATTTACTACCATGTGGTTGAGATCAGGGGTTGCCAACTTTTTGGACCAGCAGACAGAGACCCTGGTAAAATCCCCAAAAATGTCTGCATGGAAATTCCCTCCCCCATTTTCCTATTGATCAATCATTCTTTATTTGGGAGCTTAGGATACCATCTCCAGCTGCATTTTTGGTGTGTGGGGGAATATATATATATAGGCCTATATATATATATAGGCCCAGACTCTTGGAGCAGGATGCCTTGCACGGTCCCAAAGACTCATTTCTGGCAGAATTTGGGGGAGAGAAAGAAAGACTTTTGCTGCTTTCATTGCATTCAGCCAAAAGCAGAAGAAAGAAGCAGAAAGAAGCACCCCTGTGTTCAGGTGACGCACGTGGGACAAGTTTTATCCCTCCAACTTTTCCACCTTCCTTGTGTTTCCCACTACCTTGTGTTGTTCACAATGCAAGCGATACAAGCCTTGTGTTCCTGCAGGCTATGTGGGTGGTGCAGCACTGTGTTCCTACACAGCCTGGATTAATTGCTTTGGGGGATGCTTTGGGAGTGACATTTCTCTGCAGACCACCAAAATTTTCTCACAGACCACCAGTGGTTCCTGGCGCACTGGTTGGCGACCACTGGTCTATATATTTATCAACAGCTAGAAATCTAAATTACTAGAAATATCAAACAGCTAAAATGCTTAAATATTATTTCTGGCTATAAAATTACTTAAATTATATATGAAATATTTGTGAAATCATGTAGACATAGACATGGAGAAAGAGAGGGGAAAAAAACATGCACAAATACCAGGTGTATAGTCTGAGTTCTTCATTCTCAAAAATACATTACAAAATTATTTCATATTGTTATGTCATGAAGCAAACTTGACTTATGCATTTGCATCAAACATACGATTACAATTATGTAAAAGCAGGATTTGTGTACAAATTCACTACAAACATTCAATTCATACAATTCAGTATGAAACCATGAAATTCTGGCAGTTTGATTTTCCTGTAGAAGATAAGATGGTAATAACTGACAGCAGAATTTAATATGAAATACGTTGATCTTCAGTTGGCCAAACTCACCCACACACCCCAAAAAATCATTTCAGATATGACTTTTGGGTGCCATTTCAATGACAGAAAATCAGATTTCTTTTTGAAAACATGAAAAACCCTGTAATGCAGTTTGCTTCTTTCTCTTTGAATAGATATTGTAGTGCTTAATACCAGAAACTACAGTATATCTTATATGCGGCTATAACTAAAAGTGATGTATTTGTATTGAATTTTTCCCCACACACTAATGATGTCTGCCTACTATGACCTTAGGATTGGTGAATGCAAATAATGTGAGGAAATATATAACAGATGGAAACTACATAAATATTTCATGTATGGTTTCTTTCCATAAATATACATTGGGAGATACCATTATGGGACGAATTTCTTCTGTTAAGCTTGTTCAATTATTTGCTTATGATAAGGAATATTAGCATTGTTTTCAAGATCAGGAGAATATCCAACAGGAAAATAGGAATTTCAAATGACATTCTACTTCATCCTTTATACCAGGTAGGAAATGAACAATTATGAAGAGTTCAATGAAACATAAAGAATAACACATATCTTTTTTAGAAACTGCATTGCACTATCATGTGCAATGAGTATTAAATTGACAAAGGAGTGTTATAGATATCCCACTGATGAAGAAGAGTGGAAGTATAGGAAACACTGAAATATAGGAAGGTCTGTTAGTGAGAATTATCCATAGAAAGCCAGTCACAAAGCAATTGCAGTGTCCCATAATTTCACATACTGTTTTGAGACTTCGTCCTTGATCAGCTGGTTTACTCCAGATCAACATCTCTGGTTTCTGTCACCATGGCATTCCCTTCCTTATCCCTGCATATTCCCATACCAATTCTTACTTACCAAATTGTCTTCTCCTCTCTTGCATTTTATGGCAGGATACCAGCAAAGGAAGGGAAGCTGAAGATGGAAGGCCTGACAGCTATTCTTATATTGAAAGATTGATTTACAATGTCTAAGATCACTCAGTAAAGAACTCAGTGCTGCATAAGTGCTGCCTTCTGTGAAGCAAAAAGGCAATGTGGTTTCCATCAATGAACTGCCTTAACTGGTAGCAATAATAACTGGAAGTAGGTGCAGTAACCTGGATATTCTATGTCTTTTTTAAAAGTGAGAATATTATCTTGATTTGAGAGGAAGTTTTTTAGAGCCTTTCTAAAACTGAACCACCACCTCAAAGATTACTCATGTCCAACATGTATAATAATGAAGGGTATCCTTGTCTCAATTTATTCCAGGAAAAAAAAGTTATTAAAGGTTTCAACACACTGAGAAACTTGTAAGTAGCTTAGAAAATTTCCAATTTCCAATTTTTGTGTAGCAGGAATGCATCACAATCAATCAAAAATCCAGTTGTTCAGAAATTTCCAGGAAAGATAATTATTAATTTCTGATGTCCCTGCTTCTAGATAAGTACACATTTATTCCACCCAGAACTTGCTTTTATTTGAGAACTCCCTGCTATGTCCTGATTCCTGAGAACACAGTTTGTACACAGAAGCAGGTAAGAACAATCGGAATGAAAAGCAGTCTTGATTTACACTCAACAGAGGACAGCTAAAAATTTTATGTTCTAGTATTCAGTGTCTGCAAGCAAGCTTTATTTTCATTATTTTTCAGTGAAATTGTTCTTTGCAGTTCCTCTGTCCATGGACAAATGTGAGGTCCATCATTTCTGCAGAAGCAATTCATACTGTGACAAAATAAAGCCTGTGCAATAGTGATGTAGCATGACAGAGATGGCTGAATAATGCTATAAATTGTTAGTGCAGAAATTTTGAATGACAGAATATCCCGGGAACTTGAAATATTCTTCCAATTTTTTTACATATTTCCATTTCTGAATACATGGTTCCATTTGCTGGCCTGGAAACTCAGGATTGATATTGAACCAATCAAGAGGTTGGTATGATTCTGTTTGATGCTGCTGCAGGGATCGGAGTGTGAAGTTATATTATGATACTCTTCTTTCTATATTGTATCCATCTAATAGTCTTTGACTAGTCTAATAGACAAAGCTATAAATCACATGTTCTTTTTAAATTTTTATTCAAAAAAGTCCATAAAAAATTTCCAGTCACTAATATATCGAAGTACTATCTTTTATCTAATGAAAACAGTTAATTATCCATCTCAGAAGATCTGTCAATTATATGAACCATTCCTCTATAATCAGAAAATGTTGAATTTTTCCATTTCTATGTATCTTGCTGTAATAATCATGCACTGAAATAAACTTTTTTAAAAACTGTTTATTCATTGATCCTAGAAAGAAATGTTTTGGCTTCAACTGAATATTAATTTTTCATATCTTCTGTATCAAGGTATGAAGTTTTTTAAACTGTTCATCAAGCATGGTAAAACATCTTTTCATGTTGTTCACATTTACATCTGAAGTACCTTCATGATTGACAATTTACGTGGTATCAGGTACCAATGATACATCATTTTATATATATTTTTTATCATTGGTGCACAATTGTACTTCAAATTCTGCTTCTTTTGCTGCATAACATAAGTCTCTTTATTATTTTGAATCCTTCTGATAAGTGTAAATATGTTTGTGTGTGTGTGTATGTATGTATGTGACAATTATGTCTTACTGCTAATTGCTCTCTTGATTAGATTTACCTTTGTTGTTTAATATGCTTCTTGAGCTTCTTGAAATCCAGAAAGGTGTTCAGATATAACCTGAATATTCTCAATTAACATATCTAATAAAATTATTTTTAAGGTCTATGTTAGCTTTAACTTTATTGTATCATAAATATCCATGTCATCCAAATCACATTTCATGAATTTCTAATTGTGTATGTCTCTTGTTTTTCAATTTTTCAAATTGTGCATGCCTTGTCAGTTGAAGAAATCATGAAATAAGTAACATCAGTGGCCATATTCCTTGTGTTTTGGATATAGTCAAAGTCATTTGTTTATGAAAATTTGATGTTCTTCTCTAATAGTTAAAGGAATGCTTTCTGACCAAAAGACCTCATGGTCCAACTTATCTACATGTCTTGAAAATAATGCCAAAGTGGCTTGGCAGGTTATCTTCTGGTTTGACTTTGGAGCTTCTTTAATAGGTCATTTGGGTCCCTTCAAAACTGACTCTCATTAATTAGATTATTCTTAGCTTCAGTCCTTTTCTTTCGATTTTATGAGCAAGAACAATTATACCAAGAACTCACATACTTCTGCTTTTATCACTATCATGCTCACTTGAGTTACTGATTACTAAGTAGAAATTCTGCAGAAAGAAGGAATCAATTAAAGAAGTCTTATTTAGGAATAAGTGCTTAAATGCTTCCATTGGAAACAGTGATATTTTTAAAAGTTTATGTTGTTGAACTCATTATTACCTAGTTTTTAAATCACCTATCAGTTGATAGTCAAAATATGAGGGCTATCCACAAAATAGATTACGTTTTTGTCTGTAGCAAGAAGGCAGAGCTAGCACGGCCATCTTTGGTCTGTGCATCCGCTGCTTCATCTGCATCTAGTCGTGTTATTAGGAGGTTCGTATCGTTGCCCGTTATTTCACAGCAAATGTTTGAAATGTGTGTTGCAATTGAAAATCCCACGAGTTGTGAGGTATAATCAGTGATAAGGTTTTTGTTGGCAAAAAACCATAAACCGATTGAAATTTTTTGGCAAATGTGTGAAGTGTATGAGGACAACATCATCACTGAAGGTGGAGTGCGCCAATGGTGCATTAAGTTTAAAAATGGATGAACTAACGTTCATGATGAACAGTGGAGTGGATGTCCAAGCATTGTGACTGATGAACTGGTCGCGAAAGTCAATGACAAGATTCGTGAAAACTGCCGTTTCACAGTAATGGAACTTTTGCTTAGTTTTCCACAAATTTCACACAGTTTGTTGCATGAAATTGTACACAAAAGCTAGGCTACCACAAATTTTGTGCAAGATGTGTGCCAAAAATCCTGACAGAAAACCACAAGAGTCAGCATATGGCCGCATCATTAACATTTCTGTACTTTTACAACAAAGTTGGAGATTCATTTCTTGATCGAATCGTAACTGGAGATGAGACTTGTGAACAGTGAGACCAAATTGCAGTCTATGGAGTGGGGGCACACAAATTCCCCCCCAAAACCAAGAAAATGTTTGCAAACGTTCTCTGCAAGGAAGATTATGGTGACTGTTTTTTGGGATAGACAAGGTGTGCTTCTTATCAATTTTCTGGAACATGGTGCAACAATAAACTCTGTGAGGTATTGTGAAATGTTGCAAAAGCTAAGAAAAGCAATTCAAAACAAGCATAGAGGAAAGTTAAGTTCAAAAATTTTGTTTTTGCATGACGATGCCCGACCACACACAGCAAATCGCACTCGAGAAGTCCTGAATGCTTTCAAGTGGGAAATTTTTCCTCATCTGCCTTACAGCCTCAATCTTGTACCAAGCGACTACCACTTGTTTCCAAGGATGAAGACCTGGCTTGGAACACAGCGTTTTGACGACAATGCGGAACTGCGGGAGGGCGTGATTGACTGGCTCAGATCTCAGGCAGCTGAATTTTATGACAATGGAATTACAAAGCTTGTTCACCGCTATGATATAGTGCCTCAATTTATTCGGTGAATATGTTGAAAAGTAGTATTTAAGTGTCACTTTCAAATGTATGTAATAATAATTTTTTCCTACACTTTGTTTTTTTTCTATCGCAAAATGTAATCTATTTTGTGGATAGCCCTCGTACAATGCTTGGTTAAAATTCCAAATTTATTCATCTAAATAAAGAGGAATCTATTAAAAATGTTCTTGACTTTAAAGATTTCTTTATTTTATTGTGAGCCACTCAAAGTTTTTACTTCCAGTGTCTTGCTTCAGAAAATATTTTTATTTCCATTTTCTCTTTTAACAAATATCTACTACTTAAAATTATCCTGCTTTTCTTTCAAATCATAAACTAGCATGTGTATCTCCTGCAGTAAAGTGATTGGATGGCTGTTCAATTCAACCATTTTTTTCTCTGTGAGAAGAAAATATTTTTTTAAAAAAAAACCCACTTCCTGTTCTAGTGATTCATTTCAGTTGTGATATCAAATGAAATCAGCTTTGCATCTAAGGCTGTCAGATACATGCAATGATCCTGGGTCTCAATTTAAAACCCATAAAGGGAATAGAAGAGATAACACTTCTCTTGTTGCAGCTTGGGAAAACAATATAAATGGCTTTAGATATTGAAGTCAGTCACTGAGCATTTGGATAGATTTCATTTTATATACTAAAAAGTTCCAGTTCTCAACTAAAAAACACAAAAATAGAAAAAATGCTGTTACTATATCCAAAGTCTATGGATGATTTTCGTGTATTCACTAGTAAATATTACATTGAGAGTTACACCACTACCTTGAAATATTTAAAAGTATTAATAAATAACAATAATATCTACAAAATCACCATCAGTTAGTTGAAAACTTCAGTTTTACTTAGAATAGATTACACCTTACAATGATACCTTTAACACATAAAACAACATCTGCCTGCACTAGATCTTTGATAAGTGAATAAAAATGTAAAAACCATTCTTAAATCTGGCTGGCTGCACAACAAATCAGCCATATTTAATGATAATTAATAATAAGAACACATTTTGATCAGCCAGTGATTAAACAAGGAGCTGTGTTGTATTTATAAGAAGTAGAACTTTTGAAAAGCAGGCTTTTGAATTTGGATATAGAGTATAAGGGAGGCACTGGAAGAATTGTGTCCATTCTGCTTTTAATGGACAAAATGTGCTCCAGGAAATTGTATACTGATTGGATTAAGTTTACATATTACTTGTAAGCCCAAATAGTAGTAAGGCTATTGGTCTCTATTTAGGCTAAGCAAATGGACAAGTTAAAGCCATTATTTTCTATTTGTCAACAAAAATGTGGGACAGAACATGAATATCTAAATATTTTTTAAAGAATCTATATTTTTTCTGGTGGAATTTAAATTATTTTCATTTGGATTGGGATTTTACTGTTTGACTAAATTCCCTACTAGGGAATCATACCTCAGTGCTATAAGACTGATAGGTACATATTTTAGTCCCAAGGAACAAAGGGCTGCTATTTCCATTCAAATAATACAGAACATGTGGCATTGATGAAAAATGTAGGATAATTCTTTAAATGTGTTGCAGTACCTATATATTTGTCTACTAGTTCTTTTATGCTCAGTAAGAGATAAGGTGAAAGAAATACACTGTGGATATTGAATAGGCCTAATAACACAATTTATTTTACATATTCCTTGGAAAGGGATTAATAAGAAAACAGGAAACATTTCAAAGAAAAGAAGACAGCAAGAAGCACAGAAGAGACTAGCAAACTAAGAGAGTTCTGAGAATATGCTTTCTTTCAATGCTGGTTTGTGTGAACATTTTCCTATTGCTCTAGTAACTTTTGTGTGTGTGTGTGTGTGTGTGTGTGTGCTTGTTGTTGTTGTTAATCATATTGCCACACTGAGACTGATAAAATAAATGCTGGTAGGATTTAAAACAGTGAAACTTCTTGTAACCTTTCAGTTGTAATTGCAGCTATCATTACCTCTAGGGTAAAATGCTTTTTACCCACCATCACTTTCTTTTTGTGACATCAAAGCTATTATAAAAGGGTTAAATACAGGTATATCTGACATACGTGTATTTCACATGTTTAAGGGCATTTACCCTCCTCAAAGCAACTTCAACATTACCAGAATTCAGGAGGGGAGAATCATTACCTTGTCTCTGGTTACTGGAAGTCCTGCAGCAACAGCAATAACAGCACAAGTCTTCATCCATATTCCATATATCAATGAAAGAAAGAAGCCAAATTACATTAAAATGCACTGCTTTTTAAAATACTTAGTTGGACTTTTATGAAAGAAATGGGCATTCCCTTTAATTTTACAGGCCTGTCAAACTGGCGGTCCACAGGCTGGAGTCACATGCAGGTCAAACCCACCCGGTTCTGCAAAGACAAGAAACATGACAATATATCACAATATATCACATGACATGATCAAGTTTGATACCTGTGCTTATTTTGACACTAGGAAAGCTGGTGCTTAAGGACGAGGAGAAGGAGTGAGGCCATATTACACTCAAATGGAGAATCTGCATTCCCATTCTGTAAAACTCTTTCAGTTTCATCTGAAGACTGGCTACTATATGATTTCATCATGCATTTCAAGAGACAGAGTAAATTAAATAATTTGAAAAACCATGATAGTATGACACCTCAAAGATATTGGATCAATGGGAAATAACACAAACATACTGTGTGAAGATATTTTGCTTAATAACCACATGATTCACTTAACAATTACCTGTACACTATAAATATTGGTTGTGGTGTTGTGTATAGAAATTAGAAGACTCCACATAACTAAATCTGATTGGCCAAGCAGGCCGCACTAGGATTGGTCAATAAAGCACTATTGCGATTGGTCCGCCTGATGGTGGGAATGCTCAAAGAACTGTCTTTGGCTGCAAGCCATGAGCAGCCGCTATAAAAAGGGCTGCCGTAGCTTCGACAAATGTTCCGCAACAAGTCACTAAATTGTTTAAATAAAGAGCTGTTTGTTGGAACACCGGTCTCGCATACCGTTATTATCAAAAGAGAACACTGGCGACGAAGGTGGGATCGTCTTAGAAAAGCGAGACCGAAGCACGCAGCATCAAAATGCTGAGAAACCAAAATGGCTGGTACCAATGCTCCGCCCGCACCATTCAACCCAGCTGAAGAAGATTGGGAGTCATACATTGACCACTTTCTGATGTTCTTAAAAAGCAACAAGCTACAAGAAATAACTGACCAGAGGAAGAGAGCCGTATTCCTCACACATTGTGGCCCAGCCATTTTCAAAATGGCCAAGATGTTAGCCAAACCGCGGGACGTAAAACAAATGGCATGGCCAGAATTAAACCAAATGCTATGAGCCCATTATGCACTTGTGGTCTGCAATCTTATTAAAAGGCACAAATTCTATAAGTGAGACCAACGAGAAGATGAGAGCATCAGAGATTTCATAGCAGCCCTAAGAAATATTGGAGGAGCCTGCAAATTTCTCAACATGGATGAAGCCATGAGAGACCGCGTGTTCCTTAGATTGAAGGATGCTACACTCCAAAGCAAGCTACTAAACAGACCAAATATCAAAGTGGCTGAGGCCATCGCAGAAGCTACCACTGCTGAAGCAGCCAAAAAATCCGCAGTCACCATGCACCAGATGAACTCAACAAATCCAGAACCACAGAACCAAACCCGAGAAAAGAAGGTGGAAGAAAACCAAAAACAACCCACCGCAACTGCCCACCATAAAGACCTCAACTCCCCGAGCGACACCGATGATGACAATAAAGACATACATAGGCTTCAGTTGGAAAGAAAATGGCGGGAAAAAAGAGGAAGGAGGCGAGAATTCCAGTGTGCTGGATGCGGAGGGGACCATTCATGCTCCGAATGCAGATTCCAGGAGGCCATTTGCAGATTTTGTGAGAAACGGGGGCACTTTGCAAGGGTCTGCCGAAACAAAAAGAGCTATTGTCCAAAAAGATGTGGAAACAACCCCCCCCCCGAAACAGAGATAGACAAGCCAGGAGCCGATGGAGCCAAGAGAACAGAAACTGGCGAATGAACGACAGAGAAGAAACACATCAAACAATAATCATCAAAAATGCCAGGGCAGCAAACGTAAAAAAGGTCCAAATAAACGTAAAAATCAAAGGAAAGACTTGTGAGATGGGAGTAGACTCCGGATCATACCTGTCAATGGTATCCTGGAACACTATCAGAAATCTGATACCAGACATCAAGCAAAGAGAACTGGAACAGCAAAGCCTAATACTCAAAGTTTACCAAGGAAACTGAATCCTAGTAGTGGGTCTTGGACATTTTCTAATAGAATTCAAAAACCATGCTGAAGTACTTCCTCTGACAATCATCGATCCTGATCACCCTAGCCTGCTGGGAATCGAATGGTTCACACCCCTGGGAATCGGAGTGACTGGAATCAACAGCGTCACCGAGACCAATTGGGAGGAGAGCCTGCTGCAAGAGTTCTGGGATGTATTCAACAGGACCCTACGCAAGTACAAGGGGACCCCAATAACATTCAGCCTAGACCCTAAGATAGCTCCCATCAGGCTCAAAGCCAGACGCCGAAAAAAAATGAGCAGATGCCTTAAAGCCAAAAATAGATGAGCAGCTTAACAAACTCATCGCACAAAGGGTGTTAGAGCCAATCGACCATGCCAGGTGGGAAACTCCCATCGTGACTCCTGTCAAACCAGATGGGTCAGTGTGCATCTGTGGTGACTATAAGGCCACCCCCATCATGCACTCCAGCAAAGCTTGTACCCTGTTCCAGTCATTCAATACCTGTTGTATTCATTAGGGGCAGGAAAAAATTTTCACGAAACTTGATCTCACGCAAGCATATCAACAGCTGCCAGTTGACCCTGAAACTACAGAAGCACAGACTATAGTCACGCACAGAGGGGCATTCAAATGCAACAGACTTCAATTTGGCGTTAGCGTTGCCCCAAGCGTTTTCCAAAGCCTAGTGGAGCATCTTCTAAATGGAATAAAAGGGGTCGCTCCTTATTTTGATGATGTATTAGTATCAACAAAAAACAAACACCAATTAGAAAATAGACTGAGAGAAGTCTTGAGAAGATTCAGGGAAGCAGGGCTTAAGGTCAAAAGAGAAAAATATAAACTAGCCACCAATCAAGTCGAATTCTTAGGCTACCTTGTAGATGAGCAAGGGATACACCCCACTGAAAATAAAATAAAAGCGATTAAAGACGCACCCAGACCTAAGAGCAAAACAGACTTACAAGTGTTCTTAGGTCTCATTAACTTCTGTAATGTCTTCCTGCCCCAAAAGGCAACCGTAGCAGAGCCATTACATTGTCTATTAGATAAAAAAACTGTTTGGAATTGGGGCCACCGAGAACAAGTAGCATTCCAAATCATTAAGGACTTATTAACATCCAAAACCATTTTAATACAATACAGCAATATCCTGCCACTGATGGTCACCTGTGATGCATTGCCTTTTGGAATCAGTGCCATACTGAGCCACAAGCTACCAGACAGCAGACAAACACCAATCGCCTTCTATTCCAAAACGCTGCCAAAATCTGAAAGGAACTACAGCCAACTTGACCGAGAAGCCCTCGCAATCATAGAAGGCATCAAGAGATTCCACAAATACCTGTATGGTAGGACATTTTCTATTATCACAGACCATAAACTCCTGCTAGGGATCCTGGCAGGGAACAAACCACACCGCGAACATCCTATCGCCAGGAATGACGAGATGGTCAGAATTCCTCGCTGCATACAATTACACACACATCCATCGCCCAGGAAAAACCATCACCTATGCGGATGCCTTAAGCCGTTCCCCATTGCCTGACAAGGAAGATGACCCAGCTCCCACCATCTCCACCCTTCAGATTGAGACATGGCCGAACCTGCCACTAACTGCAGCAGACTTTGCTAAAGCTACCACGAAAAACCCACTGACAGCTCAGATTCTGCATTGGGTAAGTAAGGGCTGGCTGGATGAGGATAGAGGCGAGACTTTTAAACCTTTTCACACCTGGCAGACTGAACTGTCCATTGAAAAGGGTTGTATCCTATGGGGAGACAGGGTGGTAATTCCAAAAATGTTGCAGGAGGAAGTGTTGTGCATGTTGCACGAGGGACACCCGGGCATAGTAAAAATGAAAGCCCTGGCCAGGAGTTACGTTTAGTGGTCAGGGCTGGACAAAGACATTGAAAAATGGGTGGCAACATGCCATGACTGCCAGAAATCGAGGCCTACTCCCCTTCTTGCACCAGTCCTGGAATGGGAAACTCCCAGAGGCCCATGGTCGAGACTCCATGTTGATTTTGCTGGGCCAACGAAAGGGAACACATATTTGATAATTGTTGACGCTTATTCAAACTGGCTTATTCAAACTGGCTTATTCTTATGGCGTCCACAACTACTGAAGCAGTCATAAAACAATTGAACAAACTTTTTGCTACACATGGACTGCCAAATGTAGTAGTATCCGACAATTGCCCCCAGTTTACTGCTTTTGCTTTTGAACAATACCTAGCTGCACAAGTATCCGACATGCCCTAACAGCTCCGGCTCATCCGGCTTCAAATGGATGAGCTGAACACGTGGTTTGTTATACTAAAGAGGCCCTAGACAAACTGGACATGGGGGATGTCCAAGATAGACTTAACAAACTGTTTACAATTCAGGATATCACCCCTAGCACAACCACTAACAAAAGCCCAGCAGAACTCCTCATGGGTAGAAAATTGTGTTCCTACCTAGATAGACTGTGAAAAAACTCCTGACTCCTTGAGTAAATATCGCTCCTTTGCCATTGGAGACTTAGTCTACGCAAAAAATCTTACCAGGGACCCATTATGGCTTCCAGCCACAGTTACTCAAATCACAGAGCCCCGGTCATACCGGCTTACAATAGATGATGGCAGAACATGGAAGTGGCACATCGACCAGCTTCACTCCATTGGAACGCAATACTAACCTACCTAGCTCCGAAGCACAGCTGCAAATACCACCCCCAACAAACAATCCAAAAACAACCGAGGAAGGGGGGGAAACACAAAATAATAAAAAAGAGAGAGATGAACCACCAATAACATGACAAAAGACACAATACAAACCCGAATTAGAACCCTGGTAAGACAAAAAGAGCACTTACCCATAGACGACCTCTGGAGAAGAGAACCGGTAGCAGGGAAGCAAGGCGAGGCCTTCCTGGAAGGAGACAGCCAGACCAGCTCAACCAACCCAGACAAACTAGGAGGGAGGGGCAGAGCCAACTCGACCAGCCTGAGAGACCCGGGCAGGAGCGGCAAGGCTGACTCACCCTTCCAGGAGGTTCCTTGGAGAAGACATGGAGAAAAGGCGATCCTGACCGAACTGATGGAAGACCACGCTGAGACTGAGCTGCGCAGGTCAAGTGGGACCTGCAAAAGCCCCACCTACCTGTGTGACTACGTTATGTACGTTGGACGAAACCAAGAGGGAAGGGGTGTTGTGTATAGAAATTAGAAGACTCCAAATAACTAAATCTGATTGCCCGAGCAGGCCACACTAGGATTGATCAATAAAACACCATTGTGATTGACCCGCCTGATGGTGGGAATTCTCAAAGAACTGTCATTGGCTGCAAGCTGTGAGCAGCCGCTATAAAAAGGGCTGCCACAGCTTCGGCAAAGGTTCCGCTACAAGTCACTAAATTATTTAAATAAAGAGCTGTTTGTTGGAACACCGGTCTCGCAGACCATTATTATCAAAACGGAATATGAAGAATTTGCATACACTCTCAAAATTCCCAACCTTCCATAGACCTACCAATCTACAGTTCAATATTTTCATAAAGTATTAGTATGAACATAATAATTATAAAGTAGTGACATTTATTTGCAGAATAAAAATGCTACATTTGGCTAAAAGAAAACTTCACTCAAATTATATGTGGAAGGAAAGAGACCACAAAAAAACCAACTACTCCAAACAAGAAAAAAAAATGTATGGGAGGCCTTTGGAATTTGGGAGAAGTTATGAGAAAAAAAGCTAAATACATATGTATTTTTATATATTATTCTGTTAATATTCTATGTATATGGTAATTCAGTTAAATCTTTCACTGAACTTTGCTTAGATTCAAAAAGGCAGCTACACCTACCTGATGCCAAAGTCTTGTGCCAAAGCTATTTAAAACCTAAATACCTGAAATTATCAGTCAAACCTGTTCTTGAAAAAGTAATTGAAACAAACTGCAGGACATGTCAGTTTCATCTAATTACTTCATTGATGCAAACATATTAATTCACGAAGAAAAGGAGAAAGGAAAAAACTTGTCACTGAAGATTTCTGCTCTTTTCATTCTGATAATGATCCACATGCTTTTAGATGTTCAAGCAACTAGGTTATTGTTTTCTTATACCCTTGCAGATTTTATCATCAGACTGACATCTAACAGCCTCATTCTGTCTGGCACTACAGAATAAAAGACTCCCATCAGGCCGTGGGGCAGATATCCAACTGTTGAGAAGTAGCGAGGCTGTCAATCAATGCTTGCATGAAGGGGCAGCTTGTCTCTATTTTATCTCCCATCTATTCAAGTATAAATGGATGTTTGCAGGATTTTAAGACCACACAAATCACCGAAGGCAGAATAATAATTGTTCTTGTAGGAGATACTGGACTATTTCATGGATGTATAGGATCGGCAGAAAAGTGAATCAATTTGTAAAAGAGTGTGCAATCTTAGATAAAGTCCAAGTGCCGATAGTTTTACCTGATGGGCTTAGTTTGGTTTTTTTTTAAGTGAGTTGCTGAAAAGTATTTGCAGTCTTTTAGTAAATGGCCTTTTAATTTTATGTGATAACAGACTTGAGATGAAAGTAGAGCTTGCAGTCTATATCTAAGAAGGTTTATCAAACTGAGATCTAATGTTGCCATATGCAGATAATAAATGCAATCGTTTGAGAAAGTTAGTATTCTTTGCACATTAAAGTGGCATCTCTATTATGATAATTATTGAAAATTTGTACACATAAAAGTACATTAATGCATGTAATGTTATGTTTTCAGAGAAAGTTAAGACTATGACCGTTATAGATACTGGAAGAAAAATGACTTCAAACATTGAGGAAAACAATGTATTTGCAAATAAAGGCTCCCTGGTGTATTGGTATTTAGAAAAATAATTACTGGAAGTTTTGATTGTGGAAATAAAGGTGAAATTAGATATTGCAGTATCAGGATTTTTCAGACATCATTTGTATGTTTAAAATTTTTTAGAAAATTTGCAAATGGAAAAATGTTCTTATGTATTGTTAGAACCTCTTACATGCAAGCTGTATCTGGAATCCAAAACATATACAAAATAAGGTCAGTGTAAATATTTCCAATTGATTTCTTCTTGGTCTAAAATTGACTGAAATTAAACTGTAAAACAATTAATGCTAATTTGCATATAGCAGTGCATATTTTATTCCTCTCTAGTGTAGAACATGATTCATATAATGCAGTTATTAATGTTCTCGTCATCACATTTCAAAAGGTACTGGAGAGAAGCTGGAAAAGATAAAAAGGAGAACTTTCAGATGATGATCACATAAAATTTAAGTGCTGTGAGAAATGGTTAAAGGATGAGCATCAGAGGTGATATTCAGCAAGTTCTGACTAGTTCTGGAGAACTGGTGGTAGAAATTTTGAGTAGTTCGGAAAACGGGTAAATACTACTTCTGACTGGACATTTTACAGCATCCTTCCCCTGCCATGCCCACCAAGCCACACCCACAGAACCAGTAGTAAAAAAATTTGAATCCCACTACTGATGAGCATCCTTAGCTCAGAAATGAGAAGGAATTTGATTATAATTGCTATGTAGGAATGGGATACTGTTGATACTGAGAATCAATAGGTATTTTTCAATTAAAGGAAGCTGTCCTGAAAATTAGGAGGAACTAATATTGGTAAGTCTAGTTTAATGGAAAAATGATTGGGTGTCTTCATAGCAGTGTTCCAATATCTAAGAGGTTGCCCAAAGAAGAGGAAATCAACCTGTTCTTCAAAGCAGCTTAAGACAGGACAAGAAGCAATGGATGGAAACTAATCAAGGAGAGAAGCAACCTAGAACTAAAGAGAAATTTCCTGACAGAACAATAATCAGTGGAACAACTTGCCTCTAGAAGTTGTGAATTGTGAATGCTCCAATGCTGGAGCATCTTTTCTTTTTAAAGAAAAGATTGGACAACAATTTGTCTGAAATAGTATAGGGCTTTCTGTCTGTGCAGGAGCTGATGAGAAGACCTTCAAGATTCCTTCCAATTCTGTTATTCTAAAACAGGGATGTCAAACACACATTGTCACAGCAGTCTCATGTGATGTATTGGGACTTTTCCTCCTTCCTTAAACAAGGCATGGGTGTGGCCAGCATGTGATGCACCCAGCCCACAATCCGGCAGTTTGACAGCCCTGATCTAGAAGGTAGTTAACAGTCAGCCTAAAGTTTACACTCCTCACTGGAGGTTTTAAAAATAGATTTTAATTGCTACCTGTTAAGAATACAGTCTTTGAGCAGATAGTTTGACTACATAACTTATAAGACCCTTCTAATTTCTGCATTCTATGATCTCCAATTGTTCTACAGTGAATATTGTATAAGGTTATTATCACCTAGTTCTCTTCCAAAACCTCATTAATATTTGTCTCTCTGCATTATGTGTCTCCATTGGAGTCTCCCAGCCTTTATATATTGTCCTATATCATATCTTTTAGTTTAAATATCTAAAATATTGGTGATGTTCAGCTATAGCTCTTAGCCCTGGATATATTGTTCTCCAATCTGTACTACAAATGTCTCTGACTGCCATTATCCAAGCTCCTTTTCCTCTTTGCAAACTTATATATCTACAATAAAGCATCTCATTTTATTTTACAAGCTCTTGCCACTGCATGTAATCTATCTTTTGCTTGCATAGTCATAAAGCTTGTTAATCAGACATGAGGCTTTGCTCTTATACCGTCATATTTTGTTATTTCTCTACACCATTACAAAAAGAATTGCTCTTTGAAAGATTTGAGATGAAAATAGGTTATTGTAAATGATTTGTACATTTTCTAGAACTGTAGTTACTACAAGGGAAATGTATTAATTTTCGGTGTAATTCCTTTAAATAAAAATGTATTATTGATTATATTGTAGTCAAAAACAAATGGCATTATTACATTATTTGCTTTTTTGTGCTTTATTAGTCCCTTTAAAATAATTTTAGCAGTAAGAGATTACAAAATAAACAAATGAATTCCTAAATCATGTATTTGCAAGATATTTAATTTTACACACCGCACATTCATTTGATATACACACATACACACTTCCTTCTCATTCTATTTTAGTGCATGACAAAAGCATCAAACATTTTAAGAAATAATTAGTCCATTTGACAAGTGAAGGCATTTTCACTCTTAGGCAAGCCTATGTTTAACATTGCAAAGAATACATTGATTAGTGAGTGATTATTTGAAAACACAGCTTGAAACAGCTACTATAAAATAAATTCTACTCTTTTGATAAATCAATACAATATGAATTAATGCTCAACTCCATTTTTAAATTCTTCTTTCCACTTCTTGAGAATAGATAAGCTGTACAATTAATTTGACAAATGTTCTTAAATATTTTACTATATATACTAGTAGAGTAGCAAAGTTAATGCAACATTTGATCAATATATTTATGTGATGATATTTTTCATGATTGTTTTCAAAACCAAAAGGGAATATGGTACTCCAAGTACATTGAACTGTAATCTTAATGTTTGATTTTATTGGCCATGATGGCTGTCTTAACTATTTGTTATTTACTATTGTTTCACAAATTGATTTATGCTGTACTTTAGTGTACATTCAACTTCCTGAAAGATAATTAATAAGAACATTAATATTAACATTGATAGCACTTAAGGGTTGAAATTTGATTCATCACAATGTTTATACATTAGCAAGTTTGAAACTCTCAGTTATACGTGACATTACAGAATAGCTGTATGCCAATGTTCAGAACTTTTTTGTTGTAGTTCAAGATTCAAATCGTAACCACAAAAATGCATATATTGTTAATGTTACTGTTACCTATGAAAACATTTTGTTTAATTTGTGTCAATGGCAGAACATAAATGTATCTTCATTTTTCAAATGGAATATGAGTAATGTGCCAACATTAATTGCTTACTTTCAGTGGTGTTGTTCTGCAGTGTTTGAAAAGTAGTGTGGCCCTCCTGTACCTTCTGTCCATCTCCATTGCTGCTTCAGCCTGCCCTGCTGCCAGCCCCCTCTTGCTGCAACAACACTATCACCTCATCCTGGCTGGCAAGGGCTGCACTGTTTTTTGCAGGTTTACGCTTGGCTGAAGGATGGGAGCGAGCAGTGGTCAGGCCATGTGGGCGGGCACAGCCTTGTGTTCCTGTGCAGCATGGATTAATTGCTTTTGGGTGGACATTTCTTTGCTGCCCACCAAAATTTTCTCACAGACCAGTGGGCTGTGGCCCACCAGTTGGCACTGATATAAAGCACTATAGGTGGTATATAAGTCTAAGTGCTATTTCTATTGCTAATGTAAACTATAGGAAAGGCATTGATATATTAGTCCTTTGTCCAATTAGCTGATCAAATGAAAGTAGTTGGTTTTTTGAAGCTCTTAATTCCAACTCAGCAAGGTCTGGTTTAGTGTACTGGAATGCCTATGTTCCTAGAATCTAAGCACTGGAAAGAAAAAAAAGAATTAGTTCCTGGAAGGTAGAGCATCTTGTTTAAGGCTCTAACTACTTCATTTCAGTGGAGAACTCTGATTAACCTTTTCTTTCTTAGTGGTTAAAGTGAATAGATCCAGGTTGGATCTGCTAAAGAAACCTTGGTCTCTGGTGACTGACTTAGGTTCTCTGGGATTAGCATGAACTTGCAATGAGGTGGACAGTTGAGAGCTACCTGATCAGTATATTATTCTGTTCCCTAGAGAAACATACATGTAGCATTAAAAAATCAATATGATTTTATTTTCCCCTTCTTCCCATGTATGGTACAGTATATTGTGAGTTATTTAGAGGGACTCCTGAATCAGCTCCTTGCCCAAGGATAAGCTCAGAAATAATTATCAGTTTTGATTGTCATAAATCCATGATATCCCTTTCCTCTTGCATTCAACATTATCAACCATTATGATGAGATTTGCATAAGCCTATGGCTACCTCCTTGCTCTGTTTTCCTTCAGTGGAACTTTTATTTCCATAGGCAACAGCAGCATTAGTCCAGGCGAGCAGTCACATTTGCAGAGAAGATGGGGATTATAGAGAAAGGAGGATTCCTCATGAGTATTGTCAAATAGTAATTTTGTATTTCCTCCAATACTTAAAATGTTTAAAAAATGTTTTCTCCTGTAAAGCTTAAAATGGTACAATGTTAACATTTTCAGGGTGAAAGCTCCTTAGGAGAAGCTGAAGGGGGGGTATAATCTGATCATATACAGTATGGGGCTTCATTATAAAAATATTCTATAGCATTTGTTGATGAGTGTTCAAATATTAATTGCTGTTCAGCTGGCCTAAGTACATTTTAGGGACAAAGACATTGGTAAAAAGTTTTATTTCCATATAGCATATAGTTCAAATAGCACTATGTTAATCTTTCTTCCATACAGTATAACAAAGATTATGCTGATATTTTTAGTAGAAGCAGATTGTAGGAGGTAGAAATATCTGAAGTGCATAGCATTGGTAACAGGACTAGTGGGTATGCTACTATTTAATTTATTAAACCAGGTAGTTCTCAAATTAGAGGTAGTTCTCAGCTTATGCCTTTTGCTTGACAACTGTTCACAATTACAGTGGTGATGAAAAAAGGAACTTATACCAGACCTCACATTTATGACCATCACAGAATCCTTATGGTTATGAGATAAAAATTTGGTCACTTGACATGCATTTATGATAGTTGCAGTGCCCTAAAATCATGTGATCATCATTTGGGAACTTCTCACCTTCTGACAATGGGGGAAATGTACTTACTGCTTTCCACCTCCTTATTTAATTGACCTACAGAACAAAACTGTATGCTCTTGGTAGCCTATTGCAAAAAGATAAGTTAGTTAGCAGCCTATTTGAGGAAACAGCTTTCAGTATATTTATGATGTAAATGGATTAGGTTACAAAAGAAAGGGGAGGCATTTCTTACAAATTAACTGTTAGAAGATATGGAAAGGCTTCATAAGCATGATCTCATTGAATTAATGCATAAAATAGTGGGGACAAAAAGTATATCTCCTGAAAACAATTGAAAATAATTGAAAACTGGAGGAAGGGGTAGATTTAATTTCTTATTTGAAATTAATACCAATCATGAACCTGATGTCTGGAATCCATATGCATTCCACAAAACAGAGGAAGTTTTAAATGACCAAGGAAGTTAAGTTTCCATCACTAGAATTGTACAATTTCATGGTGGCAGAATTACAAAGGGAGTCTCAAGGACCTGTTATGGATGTTGCATATTTTAATAGCAACTCATCTTCCCACAGTGAATACAGCTGCAAGCATAACTGCTCAAGTTAGCAAAATACTGAACATTCAGCATGTTTTAGTTTCACTGAAGTTGATGGATCTGAATTTTATTTCCTAAAGGTTTCTTTTATCAAGACCTACATTTTGCTAAAACTACCATTCCAGAAAAAGGATGAAAAGAAAAACTGATCAGACATGTAATCTTATGTACCAATCCTTAAAAAGTCTTAAAGGTAAAAAGTTGCATATTTGCACATATAAATATATAAACACTGAGAGTGTTTAGCAGTGAATTCTGAGCTGGAAATAATTAAAACTCCAACATCTTTATGGAAATATCTTGATTCAGACTATACCAAAATGACAGAAATCATTTTTCAGCAACTTCATTTACCTAGATAAATTTGATGTGACAGTATCTTTGAATATGATTGGTTATGGTGAAAAAAATTCTTGGGGGTAATTGCTGACTCTGTAAACCGCTTAGAGAAGGCTGTAGAGCATTGTAAAACAGTATATAAGTCTAAGTACAATTGCTATTTACTAAACTAGTTACTGACTGGGGGTAAGTTACTTACTGGGGGTAAGTCTTGTTCTTATTCTGATCTTTTTGCTGCTTCTGCTACCTGTGAAGAGCAAACTGCCTTTAGTTTTTATTTCCTTGCTCTGTCTTCTCAACTTCAAGGGAATACTGTAGTTATAATTATCTCAATTATATGGAAGTACAAATATCCATGTTCCTTGGACTGAAAGAAGATTAAATCAATAAGACCTTATGTCAGCCTTCAAGATCTTCTACTGTTGCTTTGCATCTTTCGGCTGTCATAAGAAACGGGTGGGGGAAGGGGAGGAAGGGAAAGTCTGTGAAGTGAGCTGGAGGTGTTAAATTCTTCTGTTGTGTAAATGGGGGGGGAAGCATACAATAGAGTTAGGTTTCTATTTCTCGCTTAGCTTTCTTTTCTCTGCACAACTGCAACCCATTATCAAAATATGCCAAGGTCAACGGACAGAGGCCTCATCATCACCTGAAGATGCCCACATGATCATATTCACAACTTCTAATTGGAAGTGTCATCTGAACTATTGGGGGTGGGAACATTTCCATCACTTTGTATATGTGAATTGCGCGCCTAATTTCTCAGATTCAGAATTCTTTGGTTGCTACCACTTCACTTTCAGGAAAATATATCTTTTCTCTAAACTAAAGAGTCTAAGTACTTCTTTCCTGGATTTTGAATGGAGCTCCGCCTGACATTATTCTGAATCTGCCCACCAGCCCACCCGGAGAGAATACCCAATTTTCTTCTGAGGGGGCCTGGACCTTATGTCATCTTTAAATAGTGACCAAGAGGATCCAGGAGCCATTGGAGGGCAAGATTCTGTGCTGGTGCAGGAAGCCCAATCGCTAACAGAGATCAGTCTGGAAGAGGATCCAGCTGTGAAGTCCAGATGGTCGGTGGGGATTGGTTGGAAAGATCCAGAGAAGGACCCCCCCGGGGTCACAACTACCTGCTGGTGTGGAAAAGAGGAGCCTTGGCAAGAGAAGGTAAAGAGGGAACTCTTACTGGATCAAGCCAGGAGACTCCTGAATGAAGCCTTTGAACAACCCCAAGCTGCACAAAGGTATGAAGGAGGAGGGGAAGCAGCCCCAGCCAGAAGAAGCAGAGTAGCTCCCTCTCCCATAAATCAACCCGATCCAGCAGCAGCCCCAGGGCTTTCAGCAGGAGGTGTGATTCCGAGAAGGCGTAGAGCTCCTAGGCTGCCTCCATTAGAAGTAAAATACGGGGGAATCCCAAAACCTTGGGATTTTTCCTAGCTCAAGTTTGGAGCCATATGGAAGAATACGGGGAGGACTTTCCCTTAGAAGCAGCCAAAGTGAGGTGTGTCACCAGGGCTCTGGAGGGAATAGCGGCAGAATGGATGGTGACCTTGCATAATGATAATGTTCCTCAGTTGCTGAATTGCAATCTGTTCATGGCTGCACTGAGGGCCAGGTTTGAGGACCCACTGGCAGAGCGCAAGGCCCGAATTGGGATGAAAACCATAAAACAGGGGCGGAGGTCTGTGGCTGATTACACCCAAGAATTTAGACAGTTAACCGGCCATTTCCGAGGCTGGCCCCAAGAAGCCCTGATAGAACTGTTTAAAGATGGTTTAAATGAAGATGTGTACCAGATATGGATTGCTAAAAGAGACCCCAATGACTTGCAGATGTGGTATTTGATGGCAGAAGAAGTGGAGATTGATTTAATCTGAAGCAAGTGGTGGGGAGATTATGGGTGGAGCAAGTTTCCCCCCCCCACGTCCTCAAGAGGCTCCTAAACTTCAGAGGGGAGGAGTGGCGGCAAGACCCAACCCCTCGGCCTGCTTTCGATGTGGGAAGGAAGGTCACCGGGCTGTGAACTGCAGAGTCAAGATGGAGCCAAAGGGGGCACCAAAGGAAGGAAAGAAACCTGAAAAATCCCCAGTGAAGCGTCGCAAAACAGCACTAAAGTTGAAAGAGAGCACAGAGGTCACCCCTCCTGCAGGAGAGGAATCAGAAGCCCCAGTGACCCCTGAGGAGGAGGATTTTGACTCGGAAGACGACTTCCTGGTAAGTCCAAGCATGGGCCCTATGACCATTCTGGTGAAGTTGAGGGTACCCAATTCAGGGGTCGAAGGGGAAATGCTAGCCCTGTTAGATTCTGGGTGCACAAGTTGTATAATCAACACGGAAGTAGTGAAGAAAATGGGCCTAAAGCTAAAACCTTTGAAGATGCCCATTTCCTTTTGCCAACTAGATGGATCAGTGGCTGGAGGTTGCCCCACACGTTTTGTCACGGAACCTATAGAAATGGTCATGGGAGAGCATGATGAGACCCTGTGTTTTATTGAGGTTCCTGGGATGGAGCAACCATTAATACTGGGATTGCCCTGGCCCTGGAAATGGAACCCCCAGGTTAACTGGAGGAAGGGGTTGTTGCGCATACGCACAAAGCAGCGACTGAGATGAGGGGCCAGATCCCAACCGGAGCCTGAGGACCTAATTGAAATAGCTTCCACAGGTACTGAGCCCATGAAAGGGGAGGAGAAAATTCCCAAAGAGTATTGGGATTTAAAAGAAGTGTTCAGTGAAAAGGCCTCGGATGAGCTTCCGCCTCACCGACCAATAGACTGTGCTATTGGGATTTTGCCTGGGGTGAAGCTCCCGAAACTAAAGTTGTACGGGAATTGGAAGAGCTAGGATTGTTTATAGATAAAAATCTGGAACGTGGTTTCATTCAACCTGCCAGACCCCAGGTAGCAGCCCCAGTGTTGTTCCAAGAAAAGAAAGATGGTTCCAAACGCTTGGTGGTGGATTACAGAAATTTGAACGCTATTTCTGTGGAAAACGTGTACCCCCTTCCTTTGATGAAGGACATGTTGGCCCATTTAACGAAGGGAAAGATTTTCATGAAGTTGGATTTGAGAGAAGCATACTACCGAATTCGAATTAAGGAAGGGGATGAGTGGAAGACCGCTTTTAACTGCCCGATGGGTTGCTTCCAATTCAACGTTCTTCCTTTTGGTTTACAAGGGGCCCCAGCTGTATTCATGCAAATGATCAACCAAGTGTTACATGAACATTTATACAGGGGGGTCTGGTTTATCTTGATGATATCCTTATCTACACGGAAACTCTGGATGAACACGTGAAACTAGTGCAGTCGGTTCTACAGAAACTGTGTGCTGCTAAGTTGTATGCTAAATTGTCAAAGTGTGAATTCCACCAAGACAAAATTGACTATTTGGGATATCGCATTTCATCTGAAGGCATAGAGATGGATCCAGAGAAGATGTGTGCCGTTCTGGAATGGGCTCCACCATGCACCAGAAAACAACTTCAAAGCTTTTTGAGATTTGCAAATTTTTACCGGCAATTCATCCTGACGTTTGCTAAGATAGCAATGCCCATCACAAATCTCTTAAAAACAAAAGGGGAGGTGAAGCAAGGGCAGGAAAGCCGCTGGAGTAGTCCATGGAGTGCCAAGCAGCTTTTGAAAAACTAAAACGACTGTTTTCTGCAGAACCAGTGCTGAAGCACCTGGATATGGACACTCCTTTCGTGATTCAAGCCGATGCAAGTGATGTGGCTATTGGAGCGGTGTTACTTCAAATCAACAAGAAAGGGACCTTACAGCCTTGTGCGTATACCTCCCGTAAGCTGTCTGAAACAGAGAGGAGATGGGCCATCTGGGAGAAAGAAGCTTTTGCAGTTCGTTGGGCCTAACTGACCTGGAGACATTTCCTGGAAGGAGCAAAACACCCATTTGAGGTATGGACTGATCATAAGAATTTGGAAGCCTTAAAAACGCCCTGGAAACTGTCCCCTAAACAAGTTCGCTGGGCCCAGTACTTCAAGTGATTCAATTTCTCATTGAAGTACATTCCAGGAGGGAAGAACTTCATGGCGGATGCTCTCTCTAGACTACCCCAATGTAATAGTATGTGCCAGGAGGTGAAAAGCCCAATTTTCTCAGCCAAACATCTTGCCACCCCAGTGATCACCAGATCCCAAAAGAAGAACCAAGAAGTGGTTTTATTGAATGACCTAATCGAACAATTAAAAGAAGCTTTAAAACTGGACGAATGGTTCCTGGCTCATTCAAGTGACTATACAGTTAGAGATGGTTTCGCTTGGGTGGTGGCCAAGTTGTATGTGTCACAGGTGCTGAGGGGCCAAATACTACAGCAGGCTCATGATTCTAAAGCAGCTGGCCACTTCGGATTTGTGAAGACCTTACATCTGGTTAAGTGGCAATTCTGGTGGCCTACTTTAAAGAAGGACATTGAAGCTTATGTAGCTAGCTGTCCAATTTGTGCTTTAGCAAAGAGACCTCCTGGTAAGCCAGTAGCATTGTTACAAAATGTAGCGAGACCAACGACTCCCTGGAAAGAAATCTCTATGGACTTTATAGTAGAATTACCTGAAAGTGGTGGAAACACCGTCATCTGGGTAGTGATTGATTTGTTTTCCAAACAAGTACATTGCATACCTTGTTCCAAGATTCCCTCTGCTAAGACGCTGGCTAAACTGTTTATTTCACATATCAATAGGTTACATGGAGTTCCGGAATGCATAATTTCTGACAGAGGGGTCCAGTTTATATCAAATTTTTGGAAAGAGTTCCTGAAGTTAATAGGCTCCGCCCAGGGGTTTAGCTCCGCCCACCACCCCCAAACTAATGGGGCCTGTGAGATGGCTAATGCAGTGTTAGAACAATATCTTAGATGTTACATAAATTATCAACAAGATAACTGGTCTGAATTATTACCATTTGCCGAAGTGGCAAATAACAACTCCTTACACAGTAGTACTGGATTTACTCCATTTAAAGTGGATTCGGGACAAGATTTCATTTCCATACCTGAACTTCCTCGTGAAAAACCTAACAACTATTCGTTGGATGAATGGATAACTCAACTCCAACTTAACTGGCCAGTGACACGCAGAGCATTAGATGAGGCCCATCAAGCTCATAAGAAATTTGCAGACAAGAAAAGATCCCCAGAGAAAGAATATAAAGTGGGCCACAAGGTTTTCCTGTCCACCAGATACCTGCAGACCACTCAAAAGTCAAAGAAGCTTGGTCCTAAGTATGTTGGTCCTTTCACGATTGAACGGATTATAAATCCTGTAACGGTCCAGCTGAACTTACCCAAAACTCTTCGATGAATTCATCCAGTTTTCCATGTTAGTTTGCTTAATCCTGAACATACTTCTGATTTAAGACCCATCAAGGCTGACCCTCCCATACCAATACTGATTGAAGGTGACTAACATTTTGAAGTTAAAGAAATTCTGGACTCTCGCAAATGGAGGGATCGACTCCAGTATCTTGTAGCCTGGAAACATTTCCCTTCTTCGCAAGCCGAATGGGTTAACGAAACCGACGTTAAAGCCCCTAAGTTGATCAAAGCATTTCGTTCCAAGTATCCTGATTAGCCTTAGGAGTGTATTGTTTTGTAATTCTTTAATGATTAATAATTGTCTTTATTTTTTCTCCTCTCTCTCCTCTAGGACTGATGGTTTTCCTTTTTCTAGGAGGTCCGAATGTCAGCCTTCAAGATCTTCTACTATCGCTTTGCATCTTTCAGCTGTCATAAGAAACGGGGGGGGGGGAGGGGAGGAAGAGAAAGTCTGGGAAGTGAGCTGGAGGTGTTAAATTCTTCTGTTGTGTAAATGGGGGGGGGAAGCATACAATAGAGTTAGGTTTCTATTTCTCGCTTAGCTTTCTTTTCTCTGCGCAACTGCAACCCGTTATCAAAATATGCCAAGGTCAACGGACAGAGGCTTCATCATCACCTGAAGATGCCCACATGATCATATTCACAACTTCTAATTGGAAGTGTCATCTGAACTATTGGGAACCATTTGTGTCATCTGAACTATTGGGAACTATTGGGAACCAGTGATGGAACCATTTCCATCCCTTTGTATATGTGAATTGCGCACCTAATTTCTCAGATTCAGAATTCTTTGGTTGCTACCACTTCACTTTCAGTAAAAGATATTTTTCTCTAAACTAAAGAGTCTAAGTACTTCTTTCCTGGATTTTGAATGGAACTCCGTCTGACACTTTAAGGCTAGGTCCCACTGGCCGACGGATGCAAAACGTATGCAAAAAGGACACAGCAGATGATGAAAATTTTAGGGGTGATCCATCCATTGTCATCCGCTCCAGAAAGTGGCAAAAATTTGCATAAACAGAATGGAAAAGAACGGACATGGGTAGTATGTAGTGGAGATGTTAAGCCTATGTCACACTGCACCAACGGATGAAAAGAGGATCTAAAATGGAGAGAAACACTTGCCATCTGTTGGTTAACGCGATTCATCCGTTCTGTACTCACTGCCTCCATTTTTCATCCTTTCTATCCGTCCAGCATCGGTCGACAGAGGTTCCATCCGCTCAAAAAGTTTTGAGCTGCTCAAAACTTTTTGAGCAGAAAATGTATCCAACGTGTCTGTTCTGCATCAGCAACGCATACGGGGAACATCCGTTCTACATCCGTCGTCATCTGTTATGCGTCCACTATATCCGCTAGGCATCTGCTGCGCATCTAAGCAACTTAAATCCGCTCCAGCGGAAAACGGACACAGGGAGGAAGCAAAACGGACGTGGAACGGATTCGCAGCATTAGTAGCACAGATGGAGAAAGGATGAAAGTGGATGCAGCTCACATACAAAGCATTTAAAATGGAAAAAATATTCACAGAGGGGACCTATCTCGGATATTTAGGATGTCTGCAGGATGCCTAGATGATGCAAAAGGACACCGAGTGGAAAACCTATATTTCCTATAAAAAGGGGGAGCAACTCACCTGGATCTCACTTTCAGTCCAGCAGCCCTGCTGTGCAGGCCTCTGCAACCTTCATCTGGCTCTTGGTCTTCCACAGAATCCAGTCATCTCCACCATGGATCATAACACAGTCCTTTTGGTAGCCACCATCGTTCTGCAACAGTGTGAAGCCATGTACAGGCTCTTTCAACTGTTCTACGGGAAGAAAAGGAGGCGGCCAAGAAGTGTCTGGGTCCGAAGATGAATCGGGAGAAGAGCAGAGTATGGATTGTACAACAAGCTGATGGTGGAGCTGAGGAACGAAGACCCTCGTGCATTCCAGAACTTCATGAGGATGCCTCCAGCCATGTTTGACGAAGTTGAGAAGTGGCTGAGACCCAGGTTGACCAAGGCAAACACCAACTTCCAGCCCAGCCTGGGCCCTGGGCTCAAGGTGGAACTGACTCTGCGCTGCCTGGCCTCTGGGACCACATAGAGGAGCATTCAGTATGGCTGGAGGGTGCCACACAACACCATCAGCATTGTGGTCAGAGAAGTGGTGCAGGCCATCATCGAAGAATACCTGGAGGAGCTCCTCCAGTGCCCCTCCACTGAAGAAGGCTGGAAGAAAGTTGCAGAACAGTGGTATCAGACGTGGAACTTCCCCCACACCGTTGGAGCCATAGATGGCATGCACATGGCCTGCAAAGATCCAGCCAACTCACGGTCCACTTATTTCAACTACAAGGGCTTCTTCAGCATCATCCTCTTTGCCATGGTCGATGCTGACTACAAGTTCATGTACATAGATGCTTCAGGCAACGGCTCATCTTCAGTTGCCCAGGTATACAACGCCAGTGACCTCAAGGAGGGACTGGAATGCAACCTCATCATGGGCTTCCCAGATCCAGATCCCCTGCCCAATGACACGCAAGATGTGCCCTACTTCATCGTGGGGGATGATGCCTTCTCCCTCACAACCTACCTCATGAAGCCCTACACTTCCAGACTCCTCACCCGTGAAGAGAGGATCTTCAACTACAGGCTGTCCAGGGCAATACGGGTGGTGGAGAATGCCTTTGGCATTCTGGCCAACAGGTTCCAGGTACTTCTCACCAACATGCAGCATCGCCCACAGACTGTGAGGAGGATCGTGGAATCTTGCTGAATCCTGCACAATCTCATGCGCACCCGCTACCCAGTCTTGCAGAATAGCCTTGTGATCCTCCAACAAGGCAATGGGGACATGGAGCCTGGCGAATGGAGGCAAGGGTGAAACCTGATAGACACTAAGGATGTGCAAGGCCCCAACAGAGCTTCACGTGAAGGGAAGAAGCAGCACAACCTCCTGAGACACTGGTGCAACTCCCCAGCTGGAGCAGTGGAGTGGCAAGACAGGATGATAGATGATTAATGTATGCTTTCTTCAGCCTGTCTCATCACACTGATGATATTGGGCCTTGTATGTTGGGTAGGCCTACAATGAACAGGGCATTTAATAAAGAGTTGTGTTTATGTTGACATGTGTGGATGATTGATTACATTATTATTGATAATAAAGGGCCATAGGTGTGGCACCTGGGAGGGTGGACCATCCAGTCCCTCTATGCTTGCACTGGAGGTTTATTTATCCCTCAGCTATTACCCATCCCAAAGGTATCCCTGCCCATCCCACAGGTATCCCTGCCCATCCCACAGATATTACCCATCCCAAAGGTATCCCTGCCCATCCCAAAGGTATCCCTGCCCATCCCACAGATATTACCCATCCCAAAGGTATCCCTGTCCATCCCACTGCTATCCTTACCCATCCCACAAGCATGCAAAGGCTTAAACCATTTCTAAAAGTTTCCACCAAGGCTTTATTTAATAAAATAAATGAGGCAAGTGTGTGAAGCAAAGATAATCTTTATTAATAACAAGCTGTAAAAGAAAAATGACCCAAGTCAAGTGTCCATAGAAAAAATAAAGTCAACATGTAGCCACCCAGTCTCTGGCACTCTTCTTGGTCACACGGAGGCGTGCCCAGTCTCAGGGGTGAAGGGTCCAGGTGCTGTGGAGGTGGGTGCTGCTGGAGTGCTGGTCTGAAGCACCACTGGGGTGCCTGGCCCTTAGAGGACAACAGGGGATTGTGTGTTGAGGAAGCTCTCAGACAGCTGGCTCAGCCCCGTGATGTTGAGAGCCCCTTCCTCCATGACATGGGGTGGCAGCCCCAATACAGACGAAAGATGTACTGAGGCCGGGCTTGGCTGTGGGGTGGAGGAAGGAGTGTAGTGGGGCTGTCTGGTCTGCAGCTGGGTGAGAACTGGCATCAATGGCATCTGTGGTGTGGGTGGCATCTGTGGCATGGCTGGCATCAGTGGCACTGGTGGCATCCGATGTACCTGTGCCTGGACTGGGAAGGGCTGCCTGTGCTGCTGGACCTCCTGGTAGCTGTAGGCTTGGTAGGGGAGGGCCTGTGGAAAACCTTGGAAGGACAGTGACATCACCTGGGGTGGAGGAGCAGGCCTGGACAGGGTGGGAGCAGGTTCATCTTGGTCTGGAGGGTTGTTAAGAAGATCGGTGATCCTGTCCTTCACCACCTGGTACTGTGTTTCCGACATGTTCATGAGGGTCTGGTTGACGTAGGTGAGGAAGGGCTTGTGGTTGGAGGATGGGGCGTTGGTGTTTACCAGCTGAGAGAGGAGATCTACGCTGCTCCTAATGGTGTCTCTTATCTCCAGCAGGACAGTGTGGCTCTGCCCCTCCGGTCTGCCTCTCTGCCTTTCTGTGGAGGTGGAGCTGGGGGTGCAGGAACACCAGCACCAGGAGCAGTGCCAGCAGAGTAAGCACCAGCAGAAGCACCACCACCAGAAGCAGCATCAGTAGAGTAAGCACCAGCAGAAGCATCACTACCAGAAGCAGCATCAGCAGAAGCACCACCTCCAGAAGCAGCATCAGCAGAAGCACCAGCACCAGAAGAGCAAGCCCGAGCAACAGAAGCCCCAGCAGAAGCAGAGTCAGGTCCAGGGGTTGGGAGGGTGTCCTTGTCCCTCTTGCCAGGGCTGGCAGCAGATGGCAGAGACTTCCATTTCTTCCCCATGGTTGTTGGGTTGCTGTCTGTCTGTCTGTCTGTCTGGCTGGCTGGGTGTCTGGCTGGCTGGCTGGCAAGCTGTGTCTGGAAGAAGGTCTTTTCTCTGAATGGTGACCTGCTTGTTAGCTGCTTCCCTTTATATCTGCGGGGCTGACGCAATGCATCCTCTCAGCATGTGCAGTGAATGCTAGGCATCCGCTAGGCATCTGCCAGGCATCCGCTAGGCATCCGCTAGGCATCCGCTAGGCATCTGCTAAGCTTCCGCTAGGCTTCCGCTCTGCATCCACTTCATCCGCTCGGCATCCACTCTGTATCCACTCTTTCCATTCCGCGTCCGCTTTGCTGTGCTCCCCCAGAAGTCTTGCGGATGTGCCATCCACTTCCATCCACTTCCATCTGCTCGGCTTCTGTGGAGCATCCACTTTCCATCCGCCCTACGTCCTCCCCTCGTCCGTTCCTTTCTGTGTTGTCCGCTCTGGTTATGCAAATTTGGGGCTCTTTTGAGAGCGGATAACAATGGATGGAACATTTTGCTCGTCCGCTGTGTCCTTTTTACAAATGTTTCGCATCCGTCGGCCAGTGTGACAGGGCCTTTAAACGGATGTTCATAGGAAGCCTAGAGGATGTATATAGGATGTAAACTGTTCACTGCTCATCCTTTCTATTTCCGTGCTACTAATGCTATGGAGATGTTCCTTGTACCTTTTGTTTCTTCCCTCTTTCCGTTTTCAGCTGCAGCGGATGTGAGTTGAGAGGATGCAGAGAGGATACAGGAGACATTTAACAGATGATAAACGGACATAGAACGTTTGTTGCTCGTATGTCACGGATTTATATTGTACGCAGCGGAAAGTTCATCTGTTCACAAAGGTTTGTGCAGCTCAAAACTTCTTGAGCGGATGAAATCTCAGTGGACAGATGCTCAAAAGATAGAGCATATAAAACACGTATGTAATGAGTACACAATGGATTCATAGCGTTTTCCAACGTTTTTTAACATTTTACATCCTCTTTGCATCTGTTGGTGCAGTGGGACAGGGGCTTTAAGGATGTAAATCAAGACTATTCTTTGGAATGACAGATTTTGAAGCTGAAATTCACACACTTTGGCCATCAAATGAGAAGAGAGGACTCATTGGAAATGACCCTGATGTTGAAAAGATTGAAGGGGAAAGGAGAAGGGGATAGCAGAGGATGAGATGGCTACATAGTTTCACTGACACAATGAATTGGAAGAATGATTGGAGACAATGGAGGACAGGGGGGAATGTTGTGATCCATGGGATCACAAGGATTTGATCATGACTTAGGGACTGAACAACAGCAACAACAAATATTTCATACAAGGAATGCTAAAATAAACAGATATGATTTCTAGAATAATTTTCCTTTTTAATATTAAAATGACAGTAATATAATTGGTACAAATTCCAAATAAAATTCAAAATATTGAAAATATATAGGAACATTAAGATCACATATCTGATCAAATTTCAAAAGTTTTACATATGCATACTTCTGCCCCAAATATTTTTATTTCATAAAATTTCTACTTCATTATTCCGTCTTATCAAATTGAATTTAAAGCCCAAATTAGATAAAACACAATCCTGCTTTTTCCTTCTTTCTGCCTTTGGCAAAAGGCTAGCAAAATTTAAGTTAGGTTAGAAACTGTCAATCACAGCTCTTTGAGCAAGCAGATAAAATTCTTTTGCATATAATTTATTGGATATTTTAAAAGGAATTAACAGCAACAACATTTTTGTATGCTATATCACTATATATTATACAAATATGTTATGTTAAATAAATAATTGTAGATAATTAATCCCTAGCTTCTTATGTTGGTTGCATAAGAAAAATGCTGAATTTGTTGATCTTCTCCATAATATTACTTGCTAAGTCAGGTCAGTTAATCAACACATCTTCAGAAAAGCTTATCATACTGGTCTGAATGACAGCTGTTTCTCACAGCTGCTTCACTATGCATTTCCAAAGTTCTTACAATAGAAAAAAAAAAACCTGTCAACATAATTTATTATCCCTCTTTTTTTCTAATGTGGGGCAGACATGATGCTATGCGAGAAGGTGAGTTTTAACAGATGGCAAGGACAATGGATTTAAAAAACTGATTATAGTCATTTGCTAGAGAGCTAGGACTTTATGGTAAAGCAGGATAAGGTCTTTGTTCTGTGTTATGAAGCAAAGGTCGCCAACCTTTTGGACTTCAGGGACTACCAGACTCATAATTTTAAATCCCAGGGACCACTAACTGGTTTTGTGGACATGGCCTAATTTGTGGGTGTGGCTTGGTCATCATGTGACTGGCTGGGCATGGTTTGTATATAAATATTATAAATATTTATATGAATATTGATTTTTTTTATTAAAAAAGAGCAACTTTTACCCAAAATTAGGCAAAGAAGGCAGGCAGATTGAGTTGCTCACAGAATCATAGATTCATTCAGAGATCTATCTATCTGCCATCAGTCTCTCAAATTTGCTTGCTGTGAATCTGCTGTGAGAAGCTTCAGTCCTAAGGGAGGTTCGGCTGTGCTTAAAAGCAGAGCCGAAGATCTAAAGACTATCAAGAAAGCAAGAAATTCAACCATTTCCTGCTTCCTAGCTAATCTAAATCTTCCAGCACAGCAGAACAAATGATGGTCAGAAAAAGGAAAAATTGCAATTTTAGCAGGCAAGTTTGCAGGGTAAGGAGTGAGTGGGCGGGGAGCGTTCTGCAGTTCCTGCAGGCCATGTGGACAATGCAGCCTTGTGTTTCCCCACAGCCTGGATTAATTGCTCTGGAGGTGAGATTTCTCTGTGGCCCACTGATTGATGACCACTGTTATGAAGGATCCTTGAAACTTGGGAAGTGGCAAAGATTCAAAACTAAGCCAAGTATCAATTTAAAAGATAGCATTGTTTCTGTTTTAGTTTTGACAATAAATTCAGTTTTTCTCACACAAAGAAAAAATATTTCAAGTAATTAATATTTCATTTAATGTAACAATTGTTTATTTATAAGCTATAAATTATCAATAGCCTTCCAAACGAATGGATATTTGCTTCATTTTTGGAACTGACGATGAGCCCAAAGTCTAATAGAGTTCACTGGCTATACAGTAGGTATTTGGCTTCTTGAAAGCCTATTTAAAGAATAATAATTCATGCAATTTTAGTGTCCATGGTAGATTTTCCAAACTTGATAATCATTTTAAATATTTATATATGCATAACATATAACAGATTTATTTTTTTAAAAAAAATCTCCCTTCTCTTTCCCTTTTCTACTGTTTTCTCCATGGAAGTTTTGTTCAAGAAAAACTAAAACAGTGTTTAAAAGGCCAATTGACATTATGAAGTATTAGCTGTTTGAATTATTACACAATTTCTTGACAGTCAAAAGATAAATACAAAAGATAACTTCCAAAATTGATAATGTTGGAAAAGAGGAAGATAGAGCATAGCATTAAGTGATTCAAAGCATCACAGATAGAGAAGATAATGTATGTAATATCTATCTTGATCTTTTTTTTTTTTGCCATTTCACTAGTTTGGTCATTTATGTCCAATCATATTTAAACTTCAACATGGCAGAAATGTGAACACTTTGCCATTGATGAACTGAGGGAAGAGAGCAAAGTGACACCATATATATTTTTTATCACCTCCTGAGTTAAGCCTCAGAGAATGTTGAAGAATGAATTAGGAAAATCATAGCCAAAGAATATGAATAGAATCAAGTCACAATGATCTTGACATTTTGTATCAAACTCAAACGTAATTTACAGTAGCCTTTTAGTTTTCCAGAATCTATTTTTCATGCTTGAATATCTATTATTTATTGAGCAAGAAAGGAACATCTCTGTTTAGGGAAATAATTTATCAATGTATTCTGCCTTCACCACTACAACAGAATAGTCAATATTTCACCATGACATTCCGTATATACTAAAACATCAGAAATAATATGAAACTTACTTTACATCTGAAATTTAGCAGCCCTGGAAACAGAGACTTGGAGTTCCATCTGTATTGTTATCTGGTATCTTCCTTCTCATGATGCTTATTTTCCTTCGTTGGAATTCTACTTTAAGCTTCTTCAAAAACATATGCATGCAAAGAAGAAAATAACAATTTTAGACAGCCCACTATGAGTCTTGAGAAAAAAATAATAAACTAAAGATTTTCCTCTGGTTCTCCTTCATTCTTTGTTTCAGGATTTTAATGGGATTCAATTAAATGCAGACAGTGAAGTTGTGATCTTATGGCCTATTATATGGTATAATCTGGGCACTTCTGAATATGTATACAGTATATATGAGCATCCTTTCTCTGATCATTTTCAAATGCTGGCAAAAATAGACTTATATGATCAGTAGAACAATCTCCTTTGGGTAAAATAAAAATGATAACACTAAATCTTTTAATTAGTCATATTTCATATCCTGCAGATAAAACCACAAGGTAAGGTAATTCATATTTCAGTGTACTGCAAGACCTTCTATATTACAATCATATGGCTAAAAATTCTAATGTTTTCTAAAGCAGAAGCTTCTAGGAATAAGTTGTGTGAATGGGTTATCTGCAAATGACTTTCTGAAAGAGGTATATAATTCTTCATATTTCTCTTTAGGAAGAACTACTGAAATATCCAAATGCAGACACATAAAGACACAATAGGACAATTCAGCTTTTTAGATATTACATTTAATCAGAAATCAATAAATTGTGAGAAGAATAGATTGTGGCTGTATTTCTTTTATTAGTTATTGCTAGATGTCTATATTAAATTATATAAATTAAATTATCTATGGATCTGGAATTAACACAAATAATATTTGTTAGTGTGATTTTTCATAGCAGAAAACAATGTGGTAATCACTTGATTTATTATTAGGATTTGAACAGTAAGACTTTAGTAAGTGATTTATGCAACAGTCACTGGCAACAATGTGGAAAGAAGCTGTGAGAACCCTTTGTTCAGAATTACTTTGTTGAGAGCTTGTATTTCAGATGAAGAAATTCAGTCTCAGATCTGATGAGATGTAATGAGAAATACAATCTAATCCCTTAACTTATAACAGTTGTTTCTATTAATAGAAATAACAAGCTAAAATATAAAGTAAATTAACATAATGCTGTTACTATAGTACTGGCTTTGAGTGAGGAATAAAAAATATTTTCAATATTTAATCTTTTTAGGTACCAAGCCTTATTCTTATAGCTTGAATTCCAAGATTTTCATATTTGTAGTTGATAGTATTTCATGCATTTCCAGGCAATATGAGACTTATTATGAAAGCACAATGCTGACGAGAAACAGAGACATACATGAATTTAATCACTGTAAGAAATTATCATTTTAGAGAACTATACATAAAAGTTCTTGAATGTTTTTCATTCTGATGAATTCATTGTGAACTAGAATAGAATAGAACAGAATGGAATGGAAAAGAATGGAAAAGAATAGAAAAGAAATGAAAAGAAAACTATATTTGGCCAATTGTGATTAGATATACAAGGAATTTGTTTCTGGTGCAGAAGTTTTCAGGATTCAAAGTAATCATCATCATCATCATCATCATCATCATCATCATCATCATCATCACAACAATAACAATAAGAGGGGTAGTAAGGAAGATAAGAAGCATAGTAATCATACTACAGTAATACAACATGGACATTAGAACTAGACATTAGAACATAGACATTAGAAATGAAGAAATAACATCTCAACTTGACTATCTCCTTTCTCTAAAATATATTAGCAATAGCAATATACTGCTTCATAGTGCTCCGTAAGCCATTTACAGGATCAACATATTGCCCCCAAACAATCTGTATCTTCATTTTAATGATATTGGAAGGATTGAAGGATGGAAGTTTGAATCAATTTTGAGCTCATCAGGATCAAACTTCTGGCAGTGGGAAGACTTGCCTGCAAAATTGCATTCTAACCACTGCATTCTAACCACTGCACCACCACTGCTCTTCATGTAGGAATTGTGTGACTTTCAAAGTAGATATAAATTGGACTGCCTTTTAAGCTTTATAGAACTTTATAAGAATACATTTCATCCGATGCATTCTAGGAACTCCATAATTACCAAGATCAGATTGCTGAAACGTCCTATAACTGAGCTGTTGTGAAATCAGTTGGGGTAACTGATTGTGAAGTATTTCTACAATACATGAATTATATAAACTTAAGTACTTTTTTGAGAATAAATAAAAGACCAAGAAAATAATTCTAGTTTGTTCCCAATACATACAGCATGTCATTAAACTTGTGTCATTAAATATCAGTTTCTCAAGGTTTGTATTTAATTCCTACAAATTTAGTTGCAGAAAGAGAATGTTGAAACATAAATTTAGGAGTCAAAAAATGTCTCACCTTTACAGTTTAAAATAAAGGCAAAATGACAATTTATAGAGTTCAGGTTCAACTCTGAAACATCGTAATTGATTATGTGCCATCAAATCAGTGCCAACTCTTAGTGCACATCATATAAATCATAATTATCTGGTAGAAAGTAAGTCTAATTGAATTTAATGAGACATATTATGTTTATATGTAGCATTAGTTATTTTCTTTTTTATTGGAATTTTAAATGGTGAAGATAAATTACACTTCCCCTAAGTCTGGAAATAGAATTGATTTCTTTATTTCTACTTCAAGTCTTTTGACTAGGAATATAAGCTTTCTCTGACCCATATATCTGTAAAACAGAATGATTAGTGTAATCAAGTCAACATTGCTTTTGGAAATAAAAATACTGAAAAGATAATTGGGAGATTTTGGGGACAAAATCCTTAGTCTTGCTACTTGTTCTATTCATTGTTGTTTAACTTTAGTCAAGTTAACGTGTGGGTATTTTAAGTCTCTTGTCCATATAACTGATTTTGTTAATGGATAATTATTATTTTTAAACAACAGACAGCTCCATTACATTCTGGATGCTCCTCAAATGCTCTTCTCCCCATCCCTATAACAACAATTCTGTAAATGCATTTGAAATTTGGTAAACATGTTCCGAGTAACAGTACAAATTTATATCAAATTTGTAACATTCTACACTGAAATATTATTTTATTATTATTACTTATTATACTGGCATGATATTGCAGTCCTTTTTTTGCCACAAAAACATTTTTAAAGCAGCTCAAACCCCACTACATAGCTTTTAATGAAATTCTGCATGATTTATCTTTTAATAGAAACTTAATTTGCTTGTAAATCCTTTTTCACTGGAATCTCATGTACGCACAGACAAAGATTCACAGACACAGAGAGACAGAGAAACCTACTTATAATATTCTCATGCTTAGACTATGAGAGAACAGAGTTCCACTTTTCTCCAGATATTAATTCTGTAGTGATTACTCAATTTCTGATGGTTGGGCTCATAAATTGAAATAGTTTATACCCATATACTTATATTAAATAACTGTAGTGATAAATACCAGCACAATGAATGATATGTAATTGGTTGAAGTCCTTAATAAAAGAGTTCCATCAAGATGACTAAATTAGCAAATCATGCACTGATGCATTCATGACAGAGAAACAAATGTATTGTTTCTTAAATAATTAAATAAATTGTGACTTAGACATGGTTTGCTAAACTTGAAACTATATTAACTTCTTGATTTCTTGCTACCTATGTGTATCCTTCTTACCTTTTCATTCATGTGCTTCTGACCTTGATAGGCATTTTAATGATTCCATGGACATATGCAGAAGCAGAGTGAGGATGGAAGCAAGTGATGAAATATGTATTGTGAAACTGAATTGTACTTGCATTTGTTTTATGACTCAAATAGATGTTATGTTAAAAGACTTTTTATGTCATTTTGCATCCTCTTGGATAGTTGTGGTACTAGTTTGCATTTTAGCAAGCAAATAATGTCATATTTCCAGAGAAGGTAAACTGAATTATTCTCTTCTTGAATGATATACAATAGTGTACCATTTGTAAGTATATTCTTTATATTACAGTGGGATTTATTAGGCTTGTTGAAAGCTTCAAAGGGATGCTTACCTTGGTGCTGCTTCAGATGAAGTATTATTTAGATCTGATTTGTAAAGAGCAATGTTTTCCCCTTTCCTCCTGCTGCTTTTAAAAGTGAATCGAAGTAGCTGTGTTGCTCTGCTTTTCCTGTTCCGATTGCTTCATCAGACTGACTTCTTTTTGCAGCAGGAAGACTTTCAAAGACTTCATGAAGGAAATCATACTTTAGGGAAAAGCTTGCTGTCTTGCATATCTAGTATTTATCCCAGAACTGAAATCCTGGGAATTTTGGAAAGCAAAAAAGACAAATTCTTCGAAAACAATAGCAAGCAGTTATCTTGTTACACTCCATAAGGAAAGGAATTTTCACAATTTTCACGATGTTGTTCCACATTACTAAAGCCCCTATCACACAGCACCAACGGATGGAAAGAGGATGTAAAATGGAGAGAAACACTTGCCATCCGTTGGTTAACACGATGCTTCTGTTCTGTACTCACTGCGTCCGTTTTTAAGCCTCTCTATCCGTCTAGCATCCATCTATTGACATTTCATCTGCTCAAAAAGTTTTGAGCTGCACAAAACTTTTTGAGAGGAAAATGTATCCAACGCATCCATTCTGCATCTGCTACGCATACGGGAACATCTGTTCTACATTCGTTGTCATCCGTTATGCATCCGCTACATCTGCTAGACATCCGCTGTGTATCTGCGCAACTTGCATCCGCTCCAGTGGAAAACTGACACAGGGAGGAAGCGAAACGGACATGGGACGGACACACAGCGTTAGTAGCACGGACAGAGAAAGGATGAAAGCGGATGCAGCTCGCATACAAAACATTAAAACAGAAAAAACTTTCGCAGAGGGGACGTATCTCAGATATTTAGGATGTCTGCAGGATGCCTAGAGGATGCAAAAGGACACCAAGCGGAAAACCTATATTTCCTATAAAAAGGGGGAGGAACTCACCTGGATCTCACTTTCAGTACAGCAGCCCTGCTATGCAGACCTCTGCAGCCTTCATCTGGCTCTTGCTCTTCCACAGCATCCGGTCATCTCCACCATGGATCATCACACACTCCTTTTGGTAGCCACCATCGTTCTACAACAGTGCGAAGCCATCTACAGGCTCTTTCACCTGTTCTACGTGTAGAAAAGGAGGCGGCCAAGAAGTGTCTGGGTCCAAAGATGGATCACCAGAAGAGCAGAGTATGGACTGTATTACATGCTGATGGTGGAGCTGAGAAAAGAAGACCCTCGTGCATTCCAGAACTTCATGAGGATGCCGCCAGCCATGTTTGACGAAGTTGTGGAGCGGCTGAGACCCAGGTTGACCAAGCAGAGCACCAACCTCTGGCCCAGCGTGGACCCTGGGTTCAATATGGCACTGACTCTGCGCCACCTGGCCTCAGGGACCACCTACAGGAGCATGCAGTATGGCTGGAGGGTGCCACACAACACTATCAGCATTGTGGTCAGAGAAGTGGTGCAGGCCATCATCGAAGAATACATGGAGGAGCTCCTCCAGTGTCCCTCCACTCAAGAAGGCTGGAAGAAAGTTGCAGAACAGTGGTATCAGAAGTGGAACTTCCCCCACACCATTGGAGCCATAGATGGCAAGCACGTGGCCTGCAAAGCTCCAGCCAAGTCAGGGTCCACTTATCACAACTACAAGGGCTTCTTCAGCATCATCCTCTTTGCCATGGTCGATGCTGACTACAAGTTCATGTACATCGATGCTTCAGGCAACGGCTCATCTTCAGATGCCCAGCTATACAACTCATCTCATGCCAGTCATCTCAAGGAGGGGATGGAACGCAACCTCATCATGGGCTTCCCAGATCCAGATCCCCTACCCAACGACACACAAGATGTGCCCTACTTCATTGTGGCAGATGACACCTTCTTCCTCAGAACCTACCTCATGAAGCCCTACACTTCCACATGCCTCACCCGTGAAGAGAGGATCTTCAACTACAGGCAATCCAGGGCAAGGCGGGTGGTGGAGAACACCTTTGGCATCCTGGCCAACAGGTTCCAGGTACTTCTCACCACCATGCAGCATCGCCCAGAGACCGTGAGGAGGATCGTGGAAGCTTGCTGCATTCTGCACAATCTCATGCGCACCCGCTACCCAGTCTTGCAGAACAGGCTCGTGGACCTCCAACAAGGCAATGGGGACATGGAGCCTGGGGAATGGAGGCAAGGGCAAAACCTGATAGACACTGTGGATGTGTAAGGCCCCAACAGAGCTTCACGTGAAGGGAAGAAGCAGTGCAACCTCCTGAGACACTGGTGCAACTCCCCAGCTGGAGCAGTGGAGTGGCAAGACAGGATGATACATGCTTAATGGATGCTTCCTTCAGCCTGTGTAATCACACTGATGAGATTGGACCTACAATGAACAGGGCATTTAATAAAGAGTTGTATTTATGTTGAAATGTGTGGATCAATGATTACATTGTTATTGATAATAAAGGGCCAAAGGTGTGGCACCTGGGAGGTGGACCATACAGTCCCAAGCAAAGATAAAGTGTCCCAAGCAAAGATAAAGTCAACAGGTAGCCACCCAGTCTCTGGCACTCTTCTCAGTCACTCTGAGGCGTGCCCATAGTCTCAGGGATGAAGGGTCCAGGTGCTGAGGAGGTGGCTGCTGCTGGAGTGCTGGTCTGAGGCGCCATTGGGGTGCCTGGCCCCGAGAGGACAACAGGGGATGGTGTGTGGAGGAAGCTCTCAGAGAGCTAGCTCAGTCCTGTGATGTTGAGAGCCCCTTCCTCCAGGTCATGGAGTGTCAGCCCCAATACCGATGACAGATGTTCTGAGGCCGGGCTTGGCTTTGGGGTGGTGGAAGGAAGAGTGTAGTGGGGATGTCTGGTCTGCAGCTGAGCGAGGTGAGGTGTGGGTGGCATCTGTGGCATGGGTGGCATCTGTGGCATGGGTGGCATCAGTGGCGTGGGTGGCATCGGTGGCATCGGTGGCATCAGTGGCATCGGTGGCACCGGTGGCGTATGATGTACCTGTGCCTGGACTGGGGAGGGCTGCCTGTGCTGCTGGAGCTCCTGGTTGCTGTAGCCTTGGTAGGTGAGGGCCTGTGGAAAGCCTTGGAAGGGCAGTGACATCACTTGCAGTGGAGGAGCAGACCTGAACTGGATGGGAGCAGGTTCAGCTGGGTCTGGAGGGCTGTGAAGAAGGCTGGTGATCCTATCCTTTATCAACCTGGTACTGTGATTCGGACATGTCCATGAGGGTCTGTTTTACATAAGTGAGGAAGGGCTTGTGGTTGGAAGATGGGATGTCGGTGTGTACCAGCTGAGAGAGGAGATCTACGCTGCTTCTGATGGTGTCCCTGATCTCCAGCAGGACAGTGTGGCTCTGCCCCTCCGGTCTGCCTCTCTGCCTTTCTGTGGAGGTGGAGCTGGGGGTGGGGGTGGGTTGGTCTCTGGTGTCAGTGCCCTCTCCTTGCTCCCACTGCATCAGGGGGTCCTCCACATGCTCCGCCACGGAGAGTGCAGCTGTCAGGGGGGTCTCCATCGTGGGGTTCTCCACAGATACCTGGCTGGACACAGGAGCTGACTTTTGTCTAGAAGAGGACTGGCTCTCTGTGGACTGCCTGAGAGAGAGGGTAGACAGAGGGGCTGCTTCTCGGTGGCAGATCTCACCCTCCAAAAAGCTGCACTTGGCCATCATGTAGGTCTTCCGGTCGGTGAGCTTGACCGCAGCCTGGCCAGACTTCTTGAGGTGCAGCTTCCCGTACCAGGTGTGCATGTGCTTCCACCACCCGAGGAAGACCTCCAAAGTGTAGCCCAGGCTCTCCGCCTTCTCTTTCCAAGCCGCCCTTTTCCGCTTGGTGTCTCTATAGAGTCTGTGTCCCCTCCGCCATAGATACTCGTTCTTCCTCAGCCATTCCAGCACCTCATTCTCATGTTCCTCTTCGATGGAGTATTGCCTCCTCTCCCATTCTCGTTCTCGCGTATGCCTCTTCCTCCCTCTGGCAGGGCCATCTGGGCCCTCATCAGAGGGGCTTCGAGGTTGTAGGGGCTGCTCCACCACACCAGTAGCAGCAGCAGCAGCAACAACAGTAACAGCAAAAGCAGGACCAGCAGCACCAGCAGCACCAGCAGGACCAGGATCATCATCAGCAGATAAGCACCAGTAGCACCAGCAGGACCAGGAGCAGCGCCAGCAGAGTAAGTACCAGCAGAAGCACCAGCACCAGGAGCAGCGCCAGCAGAGTAAGTACCAGCAGAAGCCCCAGCACCAGGAACAGCGCCAGCAGAGTAAGCCCCAGCAGAAGCCCCAGCACGAGGAGCAGCGCCAGCAGAGTAAGCACCAGCAGAAGCACCAGCACCAGGAGCAGCGCCAGCAGAGTAAGCACCAGCAGAAGCACCAGCAACAGGAGCAGTGCCAGCAGAGTAAGCACCAGCAGAAGCACCAGCACCAGGAGCAGCGCCAGCAGAAGCTCTAGCACCAGAAGAGTCAGCCCAAGCAGCAGAAGCCCCAGAAGAAGCAGAGTCAGGGCCAGGAGGTGGGATGTCCAGAAGGAGATCAGTCCTTCTTGCCAGGGCTGGCAGCAGATGGCAGAGGCTTTCACTTCTTCCCCATGGTTGTTGGCTGGCTGGCTGGCTGGCTGGCTGTAGCTTTGTCTGGCAGCAGGTCTTTCCTCTGAATGGTGACCTGCTTGCGAGCTGCTTCCCTTTATATCTGCGGGGCTGACGCAATGCATCCTCCCCGCATGCGCAGTGAATGCTTTGCATCTGCTAGGCATCCGCTAGGCATCCGCTAGGCATCCGCTAGGCTTCTGCTCTGCATCCGCTTCATCTGCTCTGCATCTGCTCTGCATCCCTTCCTTCCGTAACATGTCCACTTCGCTGTGCTCCCCCGGAAGCCCTGTGGATGTGCCATCCACTTCCATCCACTTCTATCCGCTAGGCTTCCGTGGAGCATCCGCTTTCCATCCTGGCTACATCCTCCCCCCGTCCGTTCCTTTCTGTTGTTTTCCGCTCTGCTTATGCAAATTTGGGGCACTTTTCAGAGCGGATAACAATGGATGGAACATTTTCTCGTCCGCTGTGTCCTTTTTACATACGTTTTGCATCCGTCAGCCTTTGTGACAGGCTCTGAAGTGTGTTTTTTTTGAAGTCCATAATTCACTGCATGCCATCTAGAAATATTATATCTGGTGCTATACCTTCCATATTCTGCATACAGAAATATTGACCTTGATTCTATAGCTGAAAATATGTTGAAATATGTTAAATACATTGGTATTATATCATGGAATTCTAATAAAGATCAGAATGAATTGTGCTTACTAGGCTTCTGAGCTTTATAATAAAGATTGTCTATTCTCTGGATTTAAATCTTCAAAATTGTTTTAATATAACTACTACAATTGTTCTGGGATTGCAGAGAAGCAAGTTTGCATGCCTTAGAAAATACATATCTGCTTCAAAGATCTATAGACAGATATGTTTACTGGCCCAAAGTATCTTTTGCAACTGTATTAAATTTATTGTACTTTTATTAGACATAATGTACATATAAAATATATCATCATTCTTATCTTTGAACATCAGGACTCAGAAGAGAACAATCATATTAATCATATTAAGATTTTAGGCAATACATTTCTGTTCCAATGTGTGCAATTGACTCTTTAAAACAAGAATTATTATTTGCTTTTTATTCAAATATTTTCAGTGACCTTGATGATATGTCATTTACTAGGACCCAAAATTTAGGTGACTAATCTTGTTATTACAGGAAAGAAATTGACAAATGGAGAATATATTTTAAACTCATGTAATCTAATCACATTGACAGCACTATATTCTCCTAAAAGTAAAAAAAAAGTAACTTGGAAGGCATAAATATTTGTATTATTCTAAATGAAAAGATAGATATTATAGATAAAATTAAATGAGCTATCAGTTCTATGCTTATTGTTTTTATCTATTACATTTGTGTTTAAATAGTCTGCAACATTCTTCAAAATGAGGAAATTTTGATCAGTAAAGAGATGTAGATAAATGTGGCTAAAATCATCACAATACGGATTACTGAAGAGTATGATCAGATTCTAAATCAAGCTAGGAAGATAGCATCAGTGGCGAAATGCTTTCAGTTTGGGCTGGTTCAATTGAACCAGCAATTTTTGCTACCGGTTCGCCTGAACCAGCAAGGCAAATAAAAGAAAAGCACAGGATCGGCCCTCCCACCCACGTCTGCATTTTTCTGTTCTTTATCCTCTAAGCTGATGGCATAGCAGAGCCTCAGCTGGTGTTTGGAAAGCTGCGTACATGCACGAAATGCATGATCACTGAATCGGCAGGAAAACTGGTAGAATTCCACCACTGGTCAGCATGTATTAACAATGCCAAGTGTAACAAAGGTAAACTTTAGTTCAAGAATCTTGTTAAATACATTAGCAAGGTAGTAACTACTGATAGTATCTGCCCTGTTGAAAATAAAGTTGGGGCAAGGATAAATGAAATGTCCTTATATTTTTGGATCCTCGTAGTTTTTTGTCCCAATACATTGAAAACTAAGAAAATAACAACATGTTTATATGATTTGCTGAGGAAATATGTGCCCAGAATATTATAAAGTTTTGGTACAGATTCACCATAACCTTTAGAAGTAGTTATTTGAAAACTGACTGGTAATGTTGGTAGCTACTCAGTTTGTTTGTTCTATTTTTGTAAGTTCAAAGGCAGACCCTCCTACAAATTAAGGAAACTCATATGAAGAGAACCATTTTGCTTCCTCAGATGACACCATAATAATACAGATAACAATAAAACAAGATTCTCAGGTTAATTTGTCAGTGAAATTTATAGCATGGATAGCAACAATATTTGGGAGATATGTATTGTTTTGCAAATTCATTTTTGGTCTGTAAAAGACTTCTTATATAAATGACCATTTATTAATCTCAGAGCAAGAAAGACTCTCAGTATATGAAAGTATTTGGATAAAAAAAGAAATAATTTACTGGTCCAGAATGTCTGCTGATAGTTAAAAGACAGTTGATAATTGTCTGTCTAACCTTATACCTTATGCAGAAATCAAACCATATTCTATTAAAACATATTATATTCTCCAGCCATCTTTGGGAAATGCTACTTGCAAATGTTGCTAAACATTGGTTCAGTCAGTTTTTTCCCCTTTTAATTGATTATTTTTTCAAATATCTGGAAGTGTTGAGTCTTTCTAACAACAAGAATTGTTATTATTACCAAGCTTTAAACAAGTGTTAGCCTTCATGTCACAAGCACTGATGTGAATAATTATATACTATTTGGCAGACTGGAAGTTTTAGAAGTTGAACAATATTTTATATTTTCCTACTTTCAAATAGAATGGCTGTGAAGTAACTCCTTAAGAAACTGAGCAATCTAAAGATGATCTATATCTAATATTGTTGGACTACTAGAATAAACCAGTTATGGATTGCAGCATTTGCCAAGTCAAATGTTAATTGTTAAAATACTGTATAAATTACCAATCACTACTATGAAGAGCTAATCAATGGGGACCACAGATTTATTTTATTATTTATTTACTTGTATCCTGCTAATTTATTGGTTTTGCAAATAACTCAAGCTGGTGAACATATCTAGCATACCTTCTTCCACCCATTTTCTCCACAACAAAAACCCTGTCAGGTGGGTTGGGTTGAGACGAAGTGACTGCTACATGTTGGTTGGCCCAGCTGTCTTTCATCGCTAAAGTGGGCCTAGAATTCATAATGTCTCACTTTCTAGCCTGGTACTTTAACAATTAGATAAAACTGACTCTCTTATTCTAATAATCCCATTATATTGCAAATTCTTATGCACTGCTTATATATAATATTTATTAGATTTTATACCATTAGACACACAGAAATACTCACATCCACAATTTTTTTAAAAATTGTATCGTTTCTTAAAGGAAATATGGCTTAAAAAATTCTGCAGTCTGCAAAAGTGATTCATTGCAAACCATATTTGCCCGAAACTAATTTTTATATGGTAATGTTCATAATAACTTTGGAAAACATGGTACTTCAGAAAAGTTTTTTTTTTAAAAGCAAGCAAGTAATGGTAATAGACCCAGCATGTATGTATTGAAGTGAAACAGTGAATTGGGTATATCAAATTGGGTATATCAAAATCATCACAAAATGATGATAGTGATAATAATGCCAAACACCAAAATTAAAATATTTCACACTGAACTATTTTATGCTTCTCATATCCATCATAACTATTTAATGAGCAAGATATGCTTCATCATAAGCATTTCTTTGGCATATTCATATTGATTCCATTTTTTGTGTGAAAGTATAGGAAGTACTGAATTTATAAGTACTGACTTATATATGTTTTATGACTCTAGCAGAAAAGAAAAGGACTTTGCACTGTCTTTTTATAATGCTTTTTATGTCATTTTGCATCCTCTTGGATAGTTGTGGAACTAGTTTGCATTTTAGCAAGCAAATAATGTTATATTTTCAGATGTAGGATAAGGCCACAAAGAGGACCTCCAGGCACATAAATACGATCACAGAACCGCAACAGGTCCCCAATATATGCCCAAGGAGTCTCTTGTCTCCCATTCTCATCCAATTCTTGACGTTGAGCTGTCACAAATGGGTCCTGCTGTTGCATCTCCTGAATCCTCACTCAAAGGTCCACAGGTTCCTCGGTGGCCTCAAACTGCTCCAAAGGAATCACCGTTCAGGGCAAGATTTTATCTTCCCTTCAGGTATACTCAGGCTTCTGAGATAGGGCTTTGGCGTGTTGATTCCCTCCATTCGGAACATAGGTCACTCGGAAATCAAATCAAGCAAATAATAAGGACCATCTCACCGGATGTTGGTTCAATGTCTGAGCTGTACATAGGTGTTCCAAATTGCAATGATCCATCCAAACCTCGATTTGGTGATGAGCCCCCTCCAGGTGGTGCTGCCATGTCTCAAAAGCAACCTTAACTGCCAATAGCTCCTTGTCCCAAATTGTATAGTTGCGCTCTGGAGCCAACAACTTCTGGGTGCATAGGCCTGGAGGAGCTCTGCACCAACAGCCATATTGCAAGCATCTGTTTCCACCACAAATGGCTGGCCTGGATCAGGGTGTTTGAGGATAGGCCCAGAAGCAAAGGCAACTTTCAAAACTTCGAAAGCTGCCTGCTCCTCAGCACCCCAATAGAACTTCTCCCCCTTCTTGAGCAGATTAGAAAGTGGACCAGTCAAGGCAGCAAAGTGGGGAATAAATGTGTGGTATAAATGTGTGGTAGTAGTTTGCAAACCCCAACAGTCATTGCACATCCTTAACCCACTGTGGAGGTTCCCACTTCTACAATGATTGAATTTTTTCCGGGTCCATTTCCACCCCAGCAGGTGAAATACGATGTTCCAAGAAGTCAATCATGGTTTGTGCAAACTGACTTCTCATGTTTAGCAAATAGGTGGTTATCACACAAATGTTGCAACACTAGCTGCACATGCTGCCAAAGTTTCTGTAGGAAATCTGAGTAAATCAAAATGTCACCTAAATAAATGACCATGAATTGATCCAACAAATCACCAAAAACATCATGCATGAAATGCATGAACACAGCTGGGGCATTGGTTAATCCAAAAGGCATCACAGTATACTCAAAATGCCCATACCTCATCCGGAAAGCTGTTTTCCACTCATCCCCTGCACGAATGTGAACCAGATTGTAGGCCCCATGCAAATCCAACTTCATAAAGATCCTAGTTTGATGAAGCCTCTCAGTCAGTTTAGGGATGAAGGCAAGCGGGTGCTGATTCCTCCCTGTGATTGCATTCAACTTATGGTAATCACAACACAAATGTAGCTCCCCTGATTTCTTTTTCACAAAAAGCACCTGTGCAGCCAATGGGGAGGGAGAAGGCCAGATAAACCCTTTCTGGAGGTTCTTGTCAACAAAATCCCGCAACGCGGCCAACTCTGGTTCCAACGTGTAATATATTTGACCCACCGGAAATTTTGCTCAGGCAACAAGTGGATTGGACAGTCATACGCCTGATGTGGAGGCAACTGATCTGCCTCTTTCTTTTCTTTTCTTTTTTTTTTTTGAAAAAAAAAAAATTTATTAATTTTTTAACAAACAAACATATACTAACAAAACACAAAACATAGAAAACATAAAATATCTTTTTGGACGGCAGTTTGATCCCGAGTTACATCTTTTTGTACAGACATAAATTCAAGTTCATGCTTACTTTTATATAGCAATTCCATTTCTTATTTACTATTTTACATTTTCTATATAGCTTCTCCTCTCTTTTCACTCTCTTAATTCTATTATATTTATTTCATCTCAATTTAAATCATTATACTTATATCTTTTGTCTGTCCTGTTTCAGCTGTCTATTATTTTTTCTCATTAACACAAAATTTCTTCTGTAATGACTGATTGGAGTATAATGCCTTGTCATACTTATCCTTCCCCTAATTTTAAAGCTTAACATAACACATAATTTTCATTCGGATTCTGCGTAATACATTCTAAAAATAAACTCAATATTTTAAAACAGAAAGAAAAAAGTTTTTTTTTTTTTGATATATAATATAATTAAAACAACAATCCATAGCAATTGAAATTATATCATTAAAATTAATATTCATTTAAGTCTTAAACATTTTACACAATCCTTTCTAAATAAATATCATACTTCTATGGGAACACTTATAGATTTTGCTTAGTTACTTTCTTTAATTCAATTCTCTCATATTTAATTTCATTTATTTTATTTTAAAAAAAAATTTCGCTAAGTTACATTAAATATTTTGTCCCATTTTATAATCATATATTATTCCAATTTTCTAACATTATTTCAAATACAGATGCAACAACACAATCTTATGTACCTTTGCAGAATCTCTTTTTCAGTTATATGTTTACCCATTATCTCTAAATAAAATCTGTTTCTTTACATCTAGTTTCAAACCTTTGTAGCTTCTCTTCCCTTCTTTCCTCCCTTGTTTCTCCACTCTACCCTTTTTACCCCCTTGTCTCTTAATCTCCACCCTCTTGTGTGTTCCTCTTTTCTGTTGCTTTCTGATATTGTGTCCACTTTTCACCTTGTTTTTCCCTTTTTTGGTTGTTTTTTTAAGTCTTAAATTCTCCATTCTCTTTCTCCTCTTTCCCCTTTCTTCCCCATATAAAGTTGCTTGTTCATTAAGGATGGTTTCTTCTTCATCCCAATCTTCTTGTTCTTGTAGTTTCTCATATGTAGAAATTGCCATTTCTAAAAAATGAAAAATAGAGCCAAAAGAATCCTTCCCTTCTTGTTTCTCTTGATTATATTTTATAAATTCCATTTTCAGTTCATCCATAAGTAATGCCATTGTAAAAAAAAGAAAAAATTTAAACGACCCAAATGATTTTAATCATTCAAATAAGAATTTCCAAAAGTCCCAAAGTCACCAAGCAATCCAAATACACACAGTCTATTTCATTTAACACTTTCTTCTTTTTCTCACTTTTTTTTTCATTTTAATGCTTCAAAAAACTTCAAATTCTTTTTGACCTTCAATCCATCTGATAGAGTAGTCAATTATGATCCAAAATGGAAAAATCCAATAATAAAAAGGCCAAAAAAACCAAAGAAGAAAAAGGATCAAATAAAAAGCAAAAATAAAAATATTACTAAAATTGAAATATACAAAAAGGCTGGCGAGTAGAGGTTTCACAAATATAACTTTATTTATTTATCCAAGGCTCTTATTATGACTCTCTTCTCCAGCAGCTTCAAAGCCAAGCCTCAAGTGTTGAGATATTGATAAGAGTCCAGGAAAGCACCTGTAATAATATTTTTCTGTGCTCTCCCTCCATCTTATCACATTAAAATGTCCTTGAGAAGGAGTGTTTATACATTTCTCCCCAATTCAAATAAAATACTTTCAAGCCTCTAGTTGGCAGTGTTGCAAAGTCTCTTAATACTTTTTCCCCCCTCAGCCAGAAAAAAAGAGTAATGTATACAAAACTCAGAAGAAACAAAGGGGGCCTCTATCCTAAAGAAAATTAAAAAATCAAAAGAAGTATAAAAATATATATAAGAAAAAATTCAATCTGGTTACCTACAAAGTCACATTAAAGTCCTCAGAAAAGAGAAAAAAAAATAGTAAGGAAAGAATTCAAGCCTCAATTTGACATCACTTAAAAAACGCCGCTCAACCAGATTCCAGCCAGACAAAAATAAAGCCACAGGTTTCTTCTTTGTTCAGGATGTCCTTTCAAGTCTCAGCCAATTTGCAATACAAAAGAAGTTTCTCACCCAGCCGACACACCCTCTCTCCAGCCACTTTCTTTTCGGAGCTGTCCCGACTTCAGCAGCTTTGGAGGCTGCCTTTCCACCGCCAGCAAAAGGGCTTCTCCCGGATCAAACCAGAGATTTGCGATATCTCTGGGATCCTGGGACTGTGCCCTTCACAATCCCCATCTCTACGGGACGGTTTAGGTCTGTTAGGACCGACCAGGGGTGAAAATATCAGCTGAGATCTCAGAGCCCCGAGATCTCAGCTGTAGCACCGAGACAAAGCTCCGCCTTCTCCCCCCTCTTTCTTTTCCTTTGGGTGTTTTTTCAAGTCTTAAAATAAAGGAAAACTCTCACCAAACTGGCACACTTTCTCTTTCCATTCTCTTCCATTTCAGAGCTGTCCCAACTACAGCAGCTTTAATGGCTGCCTGTTTGCCACTGGCAAAAAGAGATTCTCCTGGATCTACCAGGGACTTTGCGGTATCCTTGGGATCGACAAAATGTGGTCTTTACATTCACTATCTCTTCGGGATGGTTTAGATCCATTTGGACTGTCCAGGAGCAAAGATATCGGCAACGATCTTGGATCTTCAATATTGCATTGACCTAATTGTCATGATGCCAGCTCCACCCTCCTGCTGGTATAATTGATTCTAAGACAGACATAGACACACCTTTTCTGCGTGCCCTGTAAACTAGAATTTGGACAATTTAGTTCCATCTTCATATATGCCTTCTGGACTTTTAAGTATGTAGATGCACAGTTGCTTTTGACATGCCAGACTTAACTTGATAGAATCATTTGTTTTCTTAGATTTTTTTTTAAACCTTGACATAGCAGGGATTGGTAAAGTTGATAAATTATACCTCCTTCATGCTCAAGGGAAGAAACATGCTCCGAAGGGAGTTCTGAATTAAATTACATGTTGATATGTTGAGGCAAATTTGCTGTTTTGTTCATTTACAATATCTCATAGATTTTTCAAAAGCTGCAATGTATTGCTAACTGAGCCAGAGGACCATTCTCTGTCATTTCAAATCCAAATAAATTTGCTGGCCCATCTTCAAATTACTCAGGACTTTAGACAGCCTATTTAAGAGCCTTGAGAGATTATCATTAATAGCTGTCAGAAGATATCGCACTCAAACATGGTAACAGCCAGCAAAGTTGATGACACTACCAATGGCCTACAGGAAAAGGCAGAGAGTTTTCTTAAAACAGTACATGGCTGAGTATCAGTACAAGATATTCCCTTTGGTTATATCTCTAAAGCGAAAGAAAAGAGGAAGTGAAATGGAAATATTCTGAACAAAAAAACTTTAATAATCTATGTTTTCCAGTACACTGGTTGCTGCAAGCCCACTGGTGGGCCATGAGAAAATTTTGGTGGGCTGCAGAGAAATCTTACCTCAAGAGCAATTAATCCAGGCGATGCAGAAACACAAGGCTACACTGTCCACATGGCCACAGGAACCGCAGGAATGCTCCCCACCCACTCACTCCTTACCCTGCAAACTTGCCTGCTAAAATTGCTATTTTTCCTTTTTCTGACCATCATCTGTTCTGCTGTTCCAGGAGATTTAGATTAGCTAGGAAGCAGGAAATGTTTGAATTTCTTGCTTTCTAGATGGTCTTTAGATCTTTGGCTCTGCTTTTAAGCACAGCCGAACCTCCCTTAGGACTGAAGCTTTATTATTCAGTGCAGATTCACGGCAAGCAAATTTGAGAGACTGAGTTAGCTGATGGCAGATAGATAGATCTCTGAATGATTCTGTGATTCTGTGAGTAACTCAATCTGTGAGTAACTGCCTGCTTTGCTCGATTTTGGGTAAAAGTTGCTCTTTTTTTAAATAAAAAAATCAACATTTACATACATGGTGTGTTATGAGTTAATTTTGTGAGGTTTTTTTGCAGGCAAATTTTATGTAACAAACTGAGCTAGCCAATAGCAGATAGATAGATTTCTGAATGAATCTATGATTCTCTGAGCAACTCAATCTGCCTGCCTGCTTTGCCTGATTTTGGGTAAAAGTTGCTCTTTTTTAAATAAAAAAAATCAATATTTATATAAATATTTATAATATTTATAGACAAGCCATGCCCAGACAGTCACATGACCAACAAGCCACACCCATAAATTAGGCCATGCCCACAAAACCAGTTAGTGATCCCTGGAATTTAAAATTATGAGTTTGGTGGTCCCTGATGTCCAAAAGGTTGGCAACCCCTGATCTGAAGTAAGGGAAAACCTATAATACATATGAATGGAGACAGGATAGAAAGATGCAGTTGGCAGAATTTGGTTCCCTTCCCTGGTTTAAACCAATCTACTGTACGGTACCAGGATTAGAGCTTTACAGAATTCAAGCTAGATATGATTTTTAAACATTGTACTAACCCTATTTTAAAACACACCTCTAAAACATTTTCAAAAGAGCCTTGCAGAAGTCAGGTGTTTGATCTCTCCTGCAGCTGGAGTCAAAATGTGCCTGGCAGGCAGGTTCCAGAAACCAAAGGGGAAAATACATAGCCACAGAAGTCTAAAATGTGCAATAAAATCTGGGGGGTTCCAGTCACTGTAATGGCAGAAGAAATAAACTTGAGGAAAAAGAACCACAACCAGATAAAAGTAATCTAAGTCTGGAGAAGAAATATAATTTGAGAAAGCATGTCAGACATGATCTTCCTTAATCTTATTATGTATAGTAGTATATTGTCCCTACCTTTAGTGTATTTAGATGTATACTAAATAGAAGTATATTTAGAGTTGCAAAAGTCAATTAATATAACTTTATAACAAAAATATTATTAACAATTTTCAAGTCTGGTCTAATTGGAACGCAAACAGTTATTGATCATGATAGCAACAGCAATGACAGTGAAGCATGCCATGTATTGTCCATGGAAAAAAATAGGTATCAAAAGTAAAGAGAATCATTTAAAATTGGAACAGCTAAACAGATTTTAAATTCTTTGAGATTATGAAAGGATGAGATAAAGGCAAAATCATGAGGACATAGCAGAAAAAAATACATATTAGGATATTTTCTGGACTCTATTAGGGTTTTAGGATATTATGTGGCCAGCATCATTGGACTGTTGACCAATTATGTATAAGTTGGAAAGAAAGTTACAGACAGGTAACTCAAAAAGAAATGAGACAGTTAGACAATTGATCACTTAGGAAGTAGTGGAAGCAGATTGGATAAAAAAGGAAAATAAACACAAGGAATTTTCATCTGAGTTATACATGAGTTTTAACTGAAAATTCAAATCCAATCCATTGCAAATCCATTACTCCATGGAAGGGATAGCTCACAACAATATATTGTTGCTGGGAAAAGTCATTTTTCATCACCTCAGTTGCTACAGAGATTACAGCTAAATTAAAAACGAACAAGAAAGATCAAGAGAGAAAACATCTCTCTTCTGATAGGTGATAGCTAGCTAGCTATATCTGCAAATACTTTTCCATATTTCTGTCTACTCTGCAGAGCCAAAAAATACATTACCCTGTTTGAAAGAGTCGATACCATTGAAAAACGTATAACATCCCTTGACACCATTGTAGCATCCCTGTACACAATACAAACTAGATTGGCAAACCTTGAAAAAAAAGAGACAGCACTAAAAAACAAACATCAGAAATCTACAGACCATATCTCTCCTCAACAACTGCAACCAAAGCTCAGTCCACAAAAAACAACAAATCCTACAAATATTGATATCCCCATCCTCATCAAAGAAGCTGTTGATCGTGAACAGAAGTGACCAAATGCCATCTTATTTGGTTTAGAGGTCAATGACAATGATGACATATCTAACATTCGAAACATCATCAGAGAAAATCAAGCATCAACCATCTCCCTTGAAGAAATACTTGAAATTTCCCGTTTCTGTCCTGAGCTAAAAAACAAAGACGGCTTGACGATCCCACACCTCTGCAGGGTTGTTTGCAAAAACGAATCGAGCAAACGCAAATTCATTTTTTCAATAAATTTACTTGCAAAAAGCAACAACAACCATAAGAACCTTCATTCTCACCCTGATCTAACCTTACAGCAATGTGTACAATCCCGGGAACTATGTTCTGAGCTCAAAAGATTAAATGAATTAGGTAATACAAATCTATACATTGATTACTGTGCTGATTGTATCAAAAGCAAGAGCCTCAACCCATGTCAGAATATTCATCACCCAAACATCCAACATTAGGGATGGATAACTCATACTTCCTCCAAACCCACTACTTCATATCTTAAATGCAAATTACTTAATGCAAGAAGCCTTGCAAATAAAATGCATGGATTCCTCATCCTTCTAAGCTCAGCCACATTTGACATTATATTTGTCTGTGAGACATGGTTAAATGCATCTTTCCCAGACTCCATTACCACTACAAGAAAATATCAAGTTTTTCGGTCAGATCGCAAAATCCGTAGAGGTAGTAGAGTTGCTATATTCTATAAAAAGTCTCTAAATCTAAAAAAGATCCATATTTACAAGAGCCTGCTTTTCCCGAGACTACCATCTGTGAACTGTCCTTAAACATCTCAATTTGCTTCTGACTTTGCTATCGTGTCCCTATGATATAATCATGACAACAATATAATTCATAAAAACAAGCTTACTTCACTACTGATATGGGTTGCCTCCTGCCCACAGGGCATGGGTTGCCTCCTGCCCTCTCATTTTTCTTGGTGACCTCAACTTACCTCTTATAAATTGGACACTAAATGAATGTATATCTGAATCCATTCATACAAACCTGTACAATGCTGTTACCACAGTAGGACCGGACCAACTAGCAACCAACAATACTATACTTAACAATTGCCTCGATTTCATCTTCTGCAACAGTTTGAATTCAATTTACAGAATATAAATTAATGAACCCTTTTCCAACAGTGACCACAGTGTGATTGATTTTGTCTCAACATATGCCCTCACAAAAATCACCACAATGATAGGATCCCCAATTATAACTTCAAAAAAGGCAACAATGATCTTATAGACAACAATCTCTCAACTCTTGATTGGCAAATTCTATTCACTGGATGCAATATTGTTGAAGACCATTACAACATATTTTTACTTGAAGTCAAAAGAGTCATCAAACTATATGTACCAATAACAACTCCCAAAACCAGAAAAAACAAATTACCCATAACAATAAGGAAGCTCCAATCCAAAAAGAAATCACTTTGGTGGAAAAACAAATCTGGTCATATTGCCAACTTTAAAAGCTGATACAAAAATTTATGCCACCAGATAAAGACTGAATGTACCAATTATCACACTAAACAAGAGGAAAACCTTCTATGCACCAATTCCACTCACACTTTCTACAATTTTGTAAACAACAAATGAAAATATTCAAGGTCCATCCCACCCTAAAAGAACCAAATGGTAAAGACTGCAATGATGACACCATTAAAGCCAACCTCTTTAACACATTCTTTGGCTCTGTATTTGTAAACAGCAATGGATCATGCCCAATATTTCCTAGTCAAACCACAGATAATTACAATGATCTAATACATATCAATTTTACAGAAGACAATGTTGAAAAAGTACTACGCAATCTAAAACCATCTTTATCTGTTGGACTGAACGGAGTTTGTACTTACTTCTTAAAAAAGCTATCCATTGCCATAGCTGAACCTCTAAGCATAATCTTCGAAAAATCTTTCAGGACCAGCTCCTTGCCAAACCTATGGTCACAAACCACAGTCATCCCCATCTTCAAAAAGGTGAAGCCTAGTTGAAAATTACAGACCCAGCCTAGACCCAGCTGCGTCACCTGTAAAGTCATGGAATCAATTATTAACCAATCCATTATCCTTCATTTAGAGATAAACAACCTACTCTCTAACAAACAGTTTGATTTCAGAAGGAAACTGTTCTGTAATCTTCAGCTCTTACACTGTAAAAACATATGGATTACACAACTTGATCAGGGCAAAGCAATTGACACAATTTACCTAGACTTCTGTAAAGCCTTTGATTCAGTGGTACATGACAAACTACTCCTAAAACTAAAATGTTATGGCATCTTTGGATACCTGCATAACTTGACAGAAGCACTCCTGTCAAACAGACAACAAATGGTCAAAATTGGGAGCGTCCTATCAAATCCTGTATCTGTCAACAGTGGTGTCCCCCAATACAGTTTTCTAGGACCAACTCTCTTCATACTCTATATAAATGACCTCTGTGATCATATTAAGAGCAACTGTGTTCTTTTCGCTGATGATGTAAAGCTATTCAACACAACTGACAATGCTATTACCCTTCAAAAAGACCTTGACTATGTGCTTGAATTGTCAAACAAATGGCAACTTCAAAACTCAACAAATAAATGTTCTATCTTACATATTGGCAAAAAAAATCAAAAAAATAAAATACAAGCTGAATAGTCAAGACCTTGTTGATGACAGAAACTTTGTCAAGGACCTTGGAGTACTCATCTCTAATGATCCAAGTGCTAGAGCCCACTGTAACTACAAAGCCAAAAAGGCATTAAGAGTTGTTAACCTAATCCTATGAGCTGTTTCTCCGGTAATATCACTCTACTAACCAGAGCATATCAAACATTTGCTAGACCAATACTTGAATACAACTCACCAGTCTGGAACCTGCATTATATATCTGATATTAATACAATTGAGAAAGTCCAGAAATATTTTACGAGATGAGTCCTCCACTCCTCTACTCGTAACAGAATACCTTATGCCACCAGACTTGAAATTTTAGACATAGAAAACCTAGAACTATGCCGCCTTTGGTTCAATCTAAGTATAGTATATAAAATTATATATTGCAATGTACTACCTATCAATGAATACTTCAGCTTCAACCAAACCAATACAAGAGCATAAAATAAATACAAACTAATGATAAACCGTGCCAAACTTGATTGCAGGAAATACCACTTCAGCAACAGAGTGGTCAATGTCTGGAATAATCTACTTGACTCTGTGGTTTCTTCCCCAAACCCCAAAAATGTCTACATTAGACTGTCTACTTTTGACCTCATCCCTTTCCTAAGTGGTCTGTAGGGGACGTGCATAAGCACACCAAAGAGTGCCTACCGTCCCTGTCCTATTATTTCTTTTTTTCTTATTCGTATCCATTTCATGTATTTATAGCTATGTTTATACTTATACCTGTTATCTAATAATTGTTTGACAAAACAAATAAATAAATAAAATATTATATATAAAATAATTTGGCTGCTGATTGTATATTTATTGAACTGCCGTTGTTTATGTTTTTAATTGCTGTTTGCCACCCAGAGAAATAAGTTTGAGATGGGTGACTGAATTTTTTTTAAAAAGCTGTGAATAATAATAGTGCCTGAAAATTAGGGAACAAATAAAATAAAATAAATAAATAAATAAATAGCTAGATTGATAGCTAGACAGATGATAGATAGATGATAGATGGGCGGATGGATGGATGGATAGATATAGATTTTAGTTAAAGTAGAAATATTACAAAAGACAAAACAAATATATAAAGAAAGAACTTTATACATATATAATAACCTATATTGTTTTAGTGTTGATTAAACAAACTGACTTTATTTTCCTTCCTTTTATTTCTATTTTATTTTATTCAATTATTGTGTTAGGATTTGATTTGTTTTCATTTTTTCTTTGTTTCATTGTACAGAGTTTTCTAGACTTTAACAAGCCTCTTTTATATCCCCAGGAGGAAAAAATACCCAGGTCACTCTCTTGGTTTATCATTTGCATTTCCTTTTTAAATTTTAAAGGCTCTGCAAATTTATTTTTTTAGATCTAGTGAAACATCCTTTTCTAAATCATTCTTTTGGTCTGTCAATTTTAAATCATCTTTTGGTATCATTTCTATCTTGTCAGCTAAATTTTGTTCTATATCTGTCATTTCTTCAACAACAGTCTTGAACATAATCTATCTATAGAAGAGGACATCATTGCAGACATTGTTGATATTGTGTTATTAATTTCTGATTCCATTCTTCAAAAATATCTTCATTATTTTATTGTTAGGATGTTCTGCAACATTTTGAAGATTTGTAGATATTTCCTCTATCTAAAAATCTTAGCTCCCTCTAGTGTTCAGTTATGAAATTGCTTATCTTGGTTTTGTCTTCGGAAAAAAAAAATCCATTTCCCATGAGAAGCACTTTCCTCTTTATAATTAATTCCAACATCTTATTGTAAAATTTTCAATATTCCAATTTTATCTAAACCTTTACTCTCTTTATAGGTTATAAAGTATATTTTGTAAAAGCTGTATTTGAGGAAGCATTTGAATACATATGACAGTATATTCAGAGACAATATAAATTTTGCTATAGGAAACACTAACAGGAAGCCCATTTTGAGTACTCTGAGCAATTCTTCATCCATCCTTTAAGAATTACTTAAATAAGTGAGAAATAATTTCAGAGAATTGCTTCAAAAATAACCAGGGATGAGAAATTATGTCCTATGAGGAGAAAATGAAGGAGCTGGTTATATTTAGCCTTAAGAAGACAAATCTGAAGAATATTCTACAAATATTTAAAAGTGTCACTCTGAAGAAGACAACTTTTATTTTTCAGTGTTCTAAACACCAAGACCAGGGTTAATGTTTTAAATTTAAGAAATCATTTATGTCAGGAAAAATGTCTTCATATTAAAAGTGGTTAGTAGAGCAAATGATTATTGAGAAATAAGATGGGCTATATTTATTCAGGGACTGATGATCAATTATTAAGAATAGCTTCATTTTGGATTCCTAAAGTGAATAGGACACTGGAGTTGGTAGGTCTAAAGCCCATTATTTAGTTAGCAATTTTTATTAAATGACAAAGTTTGTCTTTAAAAAAAATTGAAAAAGTATTTAAAATAACATCTAATTTGGACATATTTTATGATTTAATTTTGTAATAAAGTAAATTATTAATATAAGGATTGGCTTTATATTTGTGCTTACCATTATACCGTATTTGGACAACTTTTCATGGACAATCATTTATTAATTATTTACACTAAAAAGAATGGTTGGTTTTAAAAGGGTGCGTAGAATCTATATTCCATGAAATAAATATATAGTAGAGCAAAGATTATAATGCTGATGTCTACTTATATTTCAATGCATCATTGCAATTAGAGGTTGAGCATTTCAAAGTGTTCTTAGGAAAAGGGGCTAACAAACTGTAATTTTTTCTTAGTTTTTAAAAACATGTCATTTGAAAAACATTATTCAATATGCATAGTATGTTGTTTCTTTAAAAATTAAATGAAAGAGAGAATCCAGTTTTGATCAACAACTTCCTATTATCATTACTGAGCAGCACTGTGCAATCAGAGAACATTTTATGAAGATATATTACAGCTAAGTCAAGGACTGCTGTCACTTAAACACTTTAACACACATTTTTTTAAAAATAGTATCTGTTAATTATAAAAGGAAGTACTTAGAAGGAAGGAACTGGTGCTGACAGATGCTATTTCTGAAGCTATTTCTGAAGTTTTGCAATGACTTTGAGAGAGAACTAAGAAATTTCCTTAGTTTTCTCAAATCTACAAACTGATAAAGAATCTACAAATAAAGATGTTGTGTTTTCTTTCTGAAATTATCTTTCTTTGGTGTCCACATGTCAATACATTCTTTACTTCTTTAATGCATTATGCACAAATCAAGCATATACTTAACTGAATGGAAATGGTTTTGTAACAGTCATTTCAGTTTTCCTGGTTGAATTTCAGTGAATCGTACTCTTTGCAAGGTAGAATTATAAAAGTAAAATGGGACAATCAATTCTCAGCTCAGCACATATCTACATTATGTTCGCAAAATGTACTGGTCATTTCATGCTGAAGATGTACTCAGCACATTTTCACAACATACAAAGTTTAGTTGCTATTTATCTTTTTGTCTGTTAGGATATGTCTGTCAAGGTTCTGGCTAATGAGTCCAAGCAAATCAGAATTCCAAGGCTTTTGTTTTCCTCAAAGAATTCCTTTATTGGGCACATCATAGTGGCAGAATTAGTGTTAAAAGCAACTTTGATTCTTTCCTATAATGTTAGCATATTTCAAACCAGAAACAACTCTTCTCCCCAAGTCTCACTTGTCAAGTTTGCCAATTATCTTGGTTGGCGGATTTCTCAGACACTCCTCCCCTCCTTCTTTTATCTCCTGGAAGATGACCTTGTTTTCTCACAGGAAAGCCTTGTGTTGTATCTAGTAGCAATTCCTTCTTTCCCCCTCTCCCACCAGAATATGGCAATGGCCAACCAGAAAAATGGCTTCTGCCAGGTTCAATTCAGTGTTGATAATGTCCATGGGAGTCTGATGACCCTTTTTTGTCATTGCTTCACATTAATAAGCTCAAGGTTGGTAGTCTATGTTGAATGTGGATTGAATGTTATTGATACTGTTCTTGAATATAGGGCTATATTAAGTACAAAAGAAATAAAATGCACTACTTAAATCTCATCATATAAAAAAATTCACATCAATACTAGGTTCTTAAGGGCACTTCAGAATCCAGGAATATTTCATGGGTGCCATCACACTGCTTGGTTTGACAAACAGGTGTTTTTGTAGCAATAATCTTTCATGATGATCTCTGAAACTCATAATAATAATAACAGATATTTGAATAATTAACATTCTGAATCTTAACAAGTTCCATAAAAAGACATATGATGTATAGATTTATAAATATTAAGACATTGGAAGTGAGCCAGATGTATCCAAAATTTAGGAATCTCCATCCTTCTTGGATGATGCCAAATCATTACAGGTCTTGCAATCCAAAAATATCAGAAGAGAAAGAAAAAGAGGGAGAGAGAAGGAGGGACAGAAGGATGGAAAAAAAGGGGAGAGACGGAGGGGTAGAGAGACAGAGAAAGTGTGTTAGGATTTTTTTCTGGTTTTCTTGCAAATTGATGTAGTAATATGGCAAATTATATTAAAACTGGAAAAGTGACAAAGTAAGAGAAATTAATTCTAACATATTTGTTCACTTTTCCCCCAAATACTTTGAATATATTATATTAAATCTAGAGAATATTTCTTGACCTTGATTCTCCAAAACAGACATAATGAAAAAGCTGCCACTGTCTATTTTTATGTTATCTGGAATATCCCAAAGGTGCTTTTTCAAAAGGCAACTGGACTTTCCTGTTTTTCTTTGAAGATGTTTCACTTCTCATCCAAGAAGTATCTTCAGCTCTGACTGGGTGATGGAGAAATTGAAGGTCTTATACTCCTTGCAAACAGCTGGTCATTTCCATTCTTTTAGAGAGTCATTGAGGCTACCTGGATGTTTATCTGTGTCATCAGAGTCACCTGAGTGATGCAAATGAGTGGGGAACATTCTTGGAACTGTTGAAATGACTATTAGGATGTCAAATTCCACTCACCTACCCACCACCACGGAGAGGCAGCTATTCAGTTTTGACATAGATGGCCTCTTTGACATCTCTTTTAAACCAAACCTCTATCCAAAATGTTGCTGTCTTCAAAATAGTTACCTTTGTCTTTTAATTGCAGATGGACTGCTGAATTTTGCCCTGATGGGTTTGTTCAGTTGCCTTTTGAAAAAAGTACCTTTGAGACAACCAAGACCTTGATGACTGAAAATATCCACAGACAGTTAACTGAAATGAAATAAAAACAAGCTTTTTCCATAAAATAATGGAAACAAAAATAACATTGTTAGGTAGAGGAATATAAATTTGTAGAGGAATTATGAAAACCTTAACCAGGCATAGCACAAAGCATATGGAGAAAAGGAAGAAAACTGAAAAGAATTACAGTAGGTAAGGGATAAGATGGAAATGGCATTTAAACAAAAAACAAAAAAACAGCATTGGTTTATAGATCAGTGCCAGTTCATGTACCTGCCTCTTTATAGCATTGGATTCTCTCTCTCCAGTGCCCTATCCTGGGCTTTCTTTTATGAATGAAATTGAACTGTGACATTACTCAAAAAAGAGCTAAGCCTTATCTTGAAGCTTCAAAGCAGGTCCAACAAAAATACCTTGAAACCAAATAGACTCCAGATAGAAACACTTTTGAACAATTTTAATACCTTTCTGATATCTTGAGTGCTTGTTGTCTACAAACTGTCAAGTTCATGGCTTTAACTGAATTCAAAATTATGTGCAAAAAGTAATTATTTTAAAATGCTGCCAACTTTTTATTTGTAGTGATTACACAGGGCGGTTGATTGTAAATAATAACTATATAAGAGAGCAATTTTGAAGACAAGAGAGTCAACAAGGCAGAGAAGGAAATAAAGATAAAGAAAGAAAAAGATAAATCTGAGCCATCTAATTACTCATTTTCATTAAGAAGCTGAATTGGAAAAAGATAAACTTCTATCAGTTTAATTTTAGCCTAAAAGGCATAATCTTCTATTCTTATCAGTCAAATATTACCTTTACTGAGGGAAATACTTCCCTATCAAGTCATTCATTCATTCGTTCATTTATTCACACAGCCCTAATACCATTATCGGGTTAATTTTTCACATATAATATTGTAGAAGTAGAAACATCAAAATAATAATGTTTCTTTTTAAAAAGCATGTCTAGTTTAATTATATACTTGTATAAGGAAAAATAGTTCTGAAGCTCCAATATACCAATAGAGGTTAAAACAAAATTCCTTCATAGATCCTGTTGGAAGAGAATTTGGATGAAAGTAAGGAAAATTATTTACTTTCCTAAATATATGGTTTTGGCTACATGATCTCTTTCAGTTTTCTTCAACATTCTAAAATTCTTCTCAATTTAGAATAATGTTGGGTTTTTTACACACTAGAGTTTTCTTCCCTAGAGCCTTCTGTATTTGCCAAATGTTCACAATCATGTCAAAACAGTTTTAAGATGTGTAAGGAAATAAAGTTCCCCACAAAAGTTCAGCACTCTCATATGCATGCCAGGCTTTTAAAATATAACCATAAAATATTGCCATTCCCTTGTACATCTTAGAAAAAGTAACCCTTAGTTATCACCTTGAATATCTAGTTATTAAAAACTGATTATTCAGTTCAGATGTCAGTCCTGAGAAGCAGACAGGTGAATAGAGAGAACTTAGAGAAAGTGGACAGAGAATTGATTTCTTAATTCTTTTTAGCAGATTTTTTAATGTTTACATTATATTTATAATAATTTACAATATTATAAATATAATATATGTAACATTATTTTCATCTTACAAACTCATATATTTCTAAACAGAGAAACATGAGAGGAAAATGGAAATAGAATATAGAATATAGAAATCCAGACTTTCACAACACCCATGAATTTAAGCCCATGTCACACTGAACCAACGGATGCAAAGAGGATGTAAAATGGACAAAAAAGCTTGCCATCCGTTCGAAAACGCGATGTACTCACTGCCTCCATTTTGCTTCCTCTCTATCCGTCCAGCATCCGTTTATTGACGTTTCATCTGCTCCAAAAGTTTTGGGTTGCCCAAAACTTTTGCGCGGAAAATGTATCCAGTTTGTCCGTTCTGCATCCGCTACGCATCCGCTACGCATCCGTTACGCATCCATTACGTATCCGCTATATCCGCTAGGCATCCGTTACGTATCCGTGCAACTCGCATCCGCTCAGACACAGGGAGGAAGCGGAACGGATGCAGAACGGATGCAGAACGGATGCAGAATGGATGCAGAACGGATGCAGAATGGATGCAGCACGGAAACAAAGCGTTTAAAATGGAAAAAACGTTCACAAAGGGGACCTTTCTCGGATATTAAGGATGTCTAGAGGATGCCTAGAGGATGCCTAGAGGATGCAAAGTGACATCTATACTTCCTATAAAAAGGGGGAACAACTCATCTGCATCTCACTTTCAGACCAGCAGCCCACCTGTGCAGACCTCTGCAGCCTTCATCTGACTCTTCCTTTTCCACAGCATTCAGTCATGTCCACCATGGATCGTAACACAGTCCTTTTGGCAGCCGCCATCCTTCTGCAACAGTACGAAGCCATCTACAGTCTCTGTGAACTCTACTACGGGAAGAAAAAGAGGCGGCCAAGAAGCGTCTGGGTACGAAGATGGATCGGGAGAGAAGCAGAGTACGGGCTGTACAACAAGCTGAAGGTGAGAGCTCAGGAATGAAGACACTCGGGCATTCCAGAACTTCATGAGAATGCCTCCAGCCATGTTTGATGAAGTTGTGCAGCGGCTGACACCCAGGTTGACCAAGGCAAACACCAACTTGCAGCCCAGCCAGGAACCTGGGCTCAAGGTGGCACTCACTCTGCGCCACCTGGCCTCAGGGACCACCTACAAAAGCATGCAGTACGGCTAGAGGGTGCCACACAACACCATCAGCATTGTAGTCAGAGACGTTGTGCAGGCCATCATCAAAGAATACATGGAGGAGCTCCTCCAGTGCCCCTCCACTGAAGAAGGATGGAAGAAAGTTGCAGAGCAGTGGTATCAGAGGTGGAACTTCCCCCACACCGTTGGAGCCATAGATGGGAAGCACATGGCCTGCAAAGCTCCAGCCAAGTCGGGGTCCACTTATTTCAACTACAAGGGCTTCTTCAGCATTGTCCTCTTCGCCATGGTCGATGCTGACTACAGGTTCATGTATATCGATGCTTCAGGCTACGGCTCATCTTCAGATGCCCAGGTATCGAATGCCAGTCACCTCAAGCAGGGGCCGGAATGCAACCTCATTGTGGGCTTCCCAGATCCAGACCCCCTGCCCAATGACACGCAAGATGTGCCCTACTTCATCGTGGGGGATGACGCCTTCTCCCTCAGAACCTACCTCATGAAGCCCTACACCTCCAGACTCCTCACCCGTGAAGAGAGGATCTTCAACTACAGGCTGTCCAGGGCAAGGCGGGTGGTGGAGAACGCCTTTGGCATCCTGGCCAACAGGTTCCAGGTACCTCTCACCACCATGCAGCATCGCCCAGAGACCATGAGGAGGATCGTGAAAGCTTGCTGCATCCTGCACAATCTCATGCACACCCGCTACCCAGTCTTGCAGAACAGGCTCGTGGACCGTCAACAAGGCAATGGGGACATGGAGCCTGGGGAATGGAAGCAAGGACGAAACCTGATCGACACTCAGGATGTGCAAGGTCACAACAGAGCCTCAAGGGAAGGGAAGAAGCAGCGCAACCTCCTGAAACACTGGTGCAACATCCTGCAAGACAGGATGATAGATGCTTAATGGATGCTTCCTTCAGCCTGTCTCATCACACTGATGAGATTGGGCCATGTATGTTGGGTGGGCCTACAATGATCAGGGTGTTTAATAAAGAGTTGTGTTTGTGTTGCCATGTGTGGATAATGCTTACATTGTTATTGATAAAAAAGGGACCTAGGTGTGGCATCTGGGAGGGTAGACCATACAGTCCCACTATGCTTGTACTGGAGGTTTATCTATCCCACAGCTATTAGCCATCCCAAAGGTATCCCTGCTCATTCCAGAGGTATCCCTGCCCACCCCACTGCTATCTTAACCCATCCCACAAGCATGCAAAGGCTTAAACCATTTCTAAAAGTTTCCACCAATACTTTATTGAAAAAAAGAAATGAAGCAAGTGTGTGAATCAAAGATAAACTTTATTGAACAATAAGCTGAAACAGAAAAATGACCCAAGTCAAGTGTCCAAATAAAGTCCACAGGTAGCCAGCTACCCGATCTCTGGCACTCTTATTGGTCACTCGGAGGTGTGCCCAGTCTCAGGGGTGAAGGGTCCAGGTGCTGTGGTGGTGGGTGGTGCTGGAGTGCCTGGCCCTGGGAGGACAACAGGGGACGGTGTGTTGAGGAAGGTGTCGGACAGCTGGCTCAGCCCCGTGATGCTGAGAGGTCCTTCCACCATGCCATGGGGTGTCAGCCCCAGTACTGATGACAGATGTACTGAGGCCGGGCTTGGCTGTGGGGTGGAGGAAGGAGCAGTGTAGTGGGGCTGTCTGCTTTGCAGCTGGGTGAGGACTGTCGTGGGTGGCATCATTGGCGTGGGTGGCATCGCTGTCGTCGGTGGCATCATTGTCTTCGGTGGCATCGGTGGCATCAGTGGACCCGGTGGCAATGGTGTCACCTGATGACTCTGTGCCTGGACTGGGAAGGGCTGCTGCCTGTGCTGCTGAACCTCCTGGTAGCCGTAGCCCTGGTAGGTGAGGGCCTGTGGGAAGCCTTGGAATGGGAGGGACATCACCTGGGGTGGAGGAGCAGACCTGGACTGGGTGGGAGCAGGTTCCTCTGGGTCTGGAGGGTTGTGAAGCAGCTCGGTGATCCGGTCCTCCACCAGCTGGTACTGTGGATCCACCATTTCCTTGAGGGTCTGGTTGACATAGGTGAGGAAGGGCTTGCAGTTGGAGGAGTCGGAGTCGGTGTGGACCAGCTGAGAGAGGAGATCTATGCTGGTGTGGATGGTGTCCCTGATCTCCAGCAGGACAGTGTGGCTCTGCCCCTCCTGCTGTCCGGATCTCTGCCTTTCTGCGGAGGCGGAGCTGGGGGTGGTGGATGCGGCTAGGACTGTGGTGGACTCAATGTCTCCTTTCTCCCACCGCACCAGGGAGTCCTCCACGCACTCCACCACGCTTACCACACCTGTGCGCGGGTTCTCCGCTGTGGCACGCTCCACAGAAACCTGCCTGGAGACAGGGACTGACTCTCAGCCGGAAGAGGACTGGTTCTCAGCAGGCTGCCAGAGAGAGAGGGTCATGAGAGGGGCTGCTGGTGCTCCTCGGTGGTGGCTCTCACCCTCCAGGAAGCTGCACCTGGCCATGATGTAGGTCTCTCTGTCTGTCAGCTTCAGGTGCAGCTTCCTGTACCAGGTGTGCATGTGCTTCCACCAGCCGAGGAGCACCTCCGAAGTGTAATCCATACTCTCCGCCATCTCTCTCCAAGAAGCCTGCTTCCGCTTGGTGTCCCTGTACAGCTGGTGTCCCTTCTGCCACAGATAGTCATTCTCTCTCAGCCACTCCAGCACCTCATCCTCGTGCGCCTCCTCAATATAGTATTGCCTCCTCTCCCGTTGTCGCATACGCCTCTTCCTCCCTTTGGCAGGACCAGATGGGCCCTCATCAGAGGGGCTCCCAGGTAGTAGGGGCTGCTCCTTCACACCACCACCACCACCAGCAGCAGCAGCAGCAGGATCATCATCATCATCATCATCATCATCATCATCATCATCATCCTCACCAGCAGAATCATAATCATCACCATCAGCAGCAGCAGCAGCAGCAGCAGCAGCAGGATCATCAGCAGCAGCAGCAGCAGCAGCGGCAGCAAAAGCAGGATCAGCAGCAGCAGGACCAGCAGGACCAGGATCAGCAGCAGTAGAGTAAGCACCAGCAGGGCCAGCAAGCCCAGGACCACGAGCAGGACCAGGAACACGAGCAGGATGAGCAAGACCAGGAGCATGAGCAGGACGAGCAAGTCCAGGAGCATGAGCAGGATGAGTAGGACCAGGAGAAGCTTCAACAGAGTAAGCACCAGCAGAAGCACCACCGCCAGGAGTAGCTTCAGCAGAAGCCCCAGTAGAAGCAGAGTCAGGGGCAGGGAGGTTGGTCCTGTCCCTCTTGCCAGGGATGGCGGAAGGCTGCTGAGGCTTTCACTTCCTCCCCATAGTTGTGGGGTAGCTGGCTGGCAGGGAGGCTGGCAGGGACCAAGGCTGGCAGGAAGGCTGGCAGGAAGGCTGGCAGAAAGGCTGGCAGGAAGCCAGGCACGAAGGTTGGCAGGCAGGCATGAAAGCTGGCAGGTAGGCTGGCAGGAAGCCTGGCAGGAAGCCTGGCAGGTAGGCTGGCTGGAAGCCTGGCAGGAAGCCTGGCAGGAAGGCAGGCAGGCAGGCACCAAGGCTGGCTGGAAGGCAGGCTAGCAGCAAGGCTGGCAGGCAGGCATGCAGGCAGGCATGCAGGCATGCAGGCAGGCAGGCAGGCAAGGAACTCGAAGTGTCCAGCAGCAGGTCTTTCCTCGGAATGTTGGCCACGTGCGAGCTGCTTCCTTTATATCCGGGGGCTTACGCAATGCATCCCCCCCGCATGCGCAATTAACGCTCAGCATCTGTTCCGCTTTCGCTGTGCATCCGTTAGGCTTCCGCTGTGCATCCGCTTCATATGCTGTGCATCCGCTGTGCATCTGCTTCATCCGTTCCTTGTCCGCTCTGCATCCGCTGTATCCGTTCCGCGTCTGCTTTGCTGAGGCCCCCCGGAAGCCTAGCAGATACGCCATCTGCTCTCATCCACTTCCATCCGCTGGGCTTCCATTCCGCATCCGCTTTGCATCTGCCCTGCATCCTCCCTGCGTCCGTGTTATCCGCTCT
>BLBF01000040.1:39841852-39860307 GCA_015471245.1 Laticauda colubrina
TGTTTAGCTTGTTTACCTAACCCTGGTTGGGGAACCCAGGCTTAACATAAATATTGAATAAAATAGATGAGAGGATCAATTGATGGGGCCCCGTACTAACTCTGAGTATTCAACCTGTCTCTTTGTCACTAATTGGGACAATCTAAGTTTCCAAATAATTCCTAGTTTGAGCCAAACCACTTCCTCAACACAAAAATGCCAGATTGGAGACTGAACAATAATGTTCTAAGTCAACTGGATTCAAAGATGAGGAGGATCACCCTCCCATCCTTTTCAAGGAGGCCGGTATTGAACATCCCTTCAAAGATACAAAATGTCCACAATCTTATTGTGTCCTTTCTGGTCAGCTGTTCTACAACAGGAAAGGAAAAGTATATTTTGTGGCTAGCTCATATCACAGAGGAGCTTTAGAAAGTCAAATTCTCAGGCATATTCCCAAGTACCATAGAACAACATATCCATCTTTTTCCCCTTAAATATCTTAATTTCCTTGGGTACATTTATGCTTGTTTTAAAAAATAATAGTATGCATTCTTCACTTGAGTTGAAATGAATATAGATGGGCTGTATCTTTTTCAGGACCTGGCAACTCTATGCTAATTTTGTTCTTGGGCAAAGCAAGTCCTTGGTCTATCTTATCCTGCATGGGAGCTTTGTATCCATCCTGCAAAGGCATATCTGGTAGATTGTACTCTGTCAATATCACCTTTACTTAGTTTAGGCATTGATAAAAAATGTCGGTAGAACTTAGATGGTTAGCAGTTAAATATTTAGACCAAATATTAGGGCCAAAATATTCTATCTCCAGTGTAATAGAATTGCTTTGGACTAGCTTTAATAAAAACCACAAATACTGTACACAAATACTGTGCATAGGAGGCTTTTTTCCTCTGGACTGAATTGTGGTACAGACAATCTGGGCAACAACTGGAAAATATTTCAATGTCTTAGATGAAAAATATTTTTGTGTATTTTCAAATGCAGAGGTTGCTCTATTCATGTTCTGTTAAAATGTCCACTCTATACACAATTGCAATTACAAAGTTTAATTTCCCCCATGACAAGAAAATCACTGCTTTCCTTTCAAATGAACAGTTTTAAAATGTACCAAGAGTGAAAGCAACATGTTTCTAGCCCCTATGTAATTTATAGTTATGGATTTTTAAGCTATCACATGTGCCTTAATATTTGTTGATTTGGTCTCAGACAGTAAATTAATATACAATACACAAAGGAGCCTGTCAACTTCCTCAGCATCACAAGCTTGAAAGAGTCCCAGATGACTTCATAAGACAGGACTTCACAAGACAGGACTTTCAATGTGGCCTAAAATAGTCTGACTAACATTTAAAATTTTATTGGAGCACAATGTTCCAGATTTTGTATGGGATCTGTCTAGGACCAGGTTCCAGTTTAGATTCTATGAAAAAAAAGCTAGATTTTCTGAGATCTTTCTTTACAACAACTATATATGTGCTCATTGCAGTGTTGAGATTCAAGACAAATGTTCCTAGGCTGAGGAGCAGGATTTGGCAATTAATTTTATTTAAATGACTTAAAATCAGCCTAACTTCATCCAGACTGATTTCACTAGGGATAAGTTTAAATCCAGATGGTAGACCCATGTAATAAGTAAAGTGCAGCATATCTGATTTTCCTTTGTATTTCTGCTAATTTTAGGTTTGGATAAGGCCAAGGTATTAATTAGATGACAGACTGGAGATATGAACTACAAGATGAGGTGAGCCATATCATAAAGTTTCACTGACCACTCAGGAAACTGGAGAGGCTTTTATCCACATTATCTTACTTATTAAATTTTGGCTTTTACCCGAACTTGTTTTAATGGTCTCTTTGTCAGCCATTTTGGAGGACAGTATAAGTAAAGTAAAATGAAGAAAAGTAAAAGTAAAAGTAAAAGTAAAAGTAAAAGTAAAAGTAAAAGTAAAAGTAAAAGTAAAAGTAAAGGCAAAGTGTCAAGTAAAAATAAAGTGTCAAGTTAAAGTAAAAGCAAAATGTAAAGTTAAAGTAAAATTGAAGTAAATCTCCTAATGAAGAAGCAATAGTAACATGCAACAGTAACATGCATCAGTTGTGACTGAACACCTCAGAATATTACTTTTTCTTAGCTTTTGTCAACTTGATTTTTAAAGAGTTTTCAGGATATGCTTTTTCTTAGCTTTTAGTTAGTATATCCATATGGTCCCCTTTGTGAAGACTGTTTTAAAACAATTTATTTTTTACTGTACTGGTCAATGGCTATAGGAAGATTAAAGTTTAGGTGTTTTCTCTGTGGTTTCATGAGTTGAGATGCTGCCCAACCATTGTATAACTCAGAAAAAAGTATGAATGATTTTGTTTCCAACATGCAAAGCAAACTGCTTATATAGACCAACTGGAGGACCCTCTAGGATCCCAGCTTTCAAAAGCACCCAGATCACCTAGTTGGCAGGCTCTTTAAGGGTGCATTAATGGTGGATAGAATAGAATAGAATCACAGAGTCAGAAGGGATTTTTAGAAGTCTTCTAGTCCAACTCTCATGACAAACTTAGGCAGAAACCCTATAATATTTCAGCCAAATCTCTTCTTAAAAACCTTCAGTGTTGGAACATTCACATTCTGGAGACAGGTTGGTCCATTGATTAGTTTTTCTAACCATCAAGAAATTTCTCCTTATTCTAGGTTGTTTCTCTCCTTAATTAGTTTCCATCCATTGCTTCTTGTCCTGCCCTCAAGTGCTTTGGAGAATCTTGACTCCTTCTTCTTTGTGGCACCTTCTGAGATATCAAAACACTTGGGTGTTAATCCTTTGTCATTCTTACATCACAATATTGATCTGAAGTTGAATTTATACTGCTGTACAGTGATCTTCCTACTTTTTATCAGAATTATTTCATATTACTTTTCATTTCATTTCCTGAGTTTCTTTAGGAATCAAGGAACCCTACTGGATCAGTAGCTTTTGGCAATACTATGAAGAATGCTGCCCATTTTTCTATTTCAGAGTTCTTTGAAGAATTGTCTTTGATTGCTATAAAGTCTCACTGGTAGAAACAAGTTAGATCTATAATAATCATAGATGTTCTTAATTTTATTCTTAAGCTAAATATTTATTTATTAGATTTATTTTCCGCTAACTATCGAAGTTATTTCTACATTTCTTATCAAAGCATACCAAACATGACTTCCATACTTTTGGCATGCTTACATATAAGTATGTTGAACTGCTTTAATAGCATTTACACAAGAGACATATTAGTTTCTTTAGTAACTATTTGAAGTTATGACACTTCTATAAGGAATGACTTACAACTACTCTTCACGCAACCATCACAATAGTTTTGCAATCAAGTGATCAAAATTCTGAGACTTGACAACTGGCATGATATTATTATTATTATTATTATTATTATTATTGTTATTGTTATTATTATTATTATTATTATTATTATTATTATTATTATTATTATTATTTTATTATTGTTGTTGTTGTTGTTGTTGTTGTTTAAAGTCATGTGATCATCATTTATGACCTTCCCAGGAGGCTCCTGACAATCAAAGCCAAAGAAGGAAGCCAAATTCACTTAAGGACTTTGTGATTTGCTTAACCATTGTGGCAAAACAGATTATAAAATCAGGCACAACTCACTTAGCAACAGATCCCAGTTGTGTTATAAGCCAAGGAGGAGCAATGCAAACTTCAGGGTAAAAATGAAAATAATTCTACTGCGTGGGGTGGTAAAAGTAATTTACTCAGTATTTATAGTATAATACTTATTTAGTGACCACACTTGGGAGTGACAACTCATTTTTTAAGTAAAGTAATTCCTAAGTAAAAACATGAGTGTGCTTATGATCTTATTTCACCTTTAATATGTTTTACAGGTCTACAAAGGTCATAAACAATAAGATTGTTCATAAAGTTACCTTTCCAGTACTGTTGCTGCTGTGAATAGTTGCTAAACAATGCAATTGCTCAATGAGGACTATCTATAGTAGCTATATACTAGCTTGTACTTTTTTGTTTAATTCAGCAGACAGGAGCTGTATTCCTTTTCAGCAAAATAGCTTGGTTTAATTTTTCTTTGAATAGGGAATGCCCAATGGCCATGGCATTCAATGTGACAGCAGCTATGAGTTTGCTAAGTGGTAAAAACACACTCTAAAATGTAACCCTTCCAAACAAAAAGAATGGTTAAATGAACACTGCTGCCTTTATCCTAAGGTTCACAAATCATGTGTTAATAATGTATTCTTTATATAAATGCTATTTATGAGAAATGTCCCAGTGAAAGAATCTCCTTGTGTTTGAATTGTAAAACATGTGGCTAAAATCCTTCATACATTTATTCTGTATTCTTATGTGTCACTGCTTGTTCTACATATAATAAACCTTTATTTCAGTCAATAACCAATGATATAATAAACTTGCCTGCAGTATATATTGACTGTCTAGTCATGCTATCTGGCAGTTGAGTATATAGAGGCAGATGCTCTATTATGCCACTGAAAACGCAGGACACATTTGTCTGTTGCATAAGACAGGAAAAATATAGAGAAAAATAATGGCCTCATTGTATGCTAAGTATTCATGGCACAAGAAATATATGCGCCTAGTGCAAAATGATTCCTTTGTTCTGCAGAGCATTGATTATACTCAAAATTGTTTGAGGCTCTGGGGAATATATTTCACGGACAGTAATCATTCCCATTCTGGAAGAAAGCTGTCCAACCATGAATAAATAAGTGAATATGTCTATGTCAGGAATATATATGCAAACCAACAAAACCTTTTGTTTTCCTTAGTAATGGTAAAGGTGTACTAGAACTGAAAGACAATCAAGTACATTGCATATATTCTATGACAGCACAACACTGCCTGTACAAGCAAACTTTTCTGCTGGTTTTAATGCCATTCAAGTTAATCTAAAAGAAGAAGAACTTTGAGAAAGAAGACAGATTTTTATTTTCTTATAGAAAACCATAATCAATTATTAGGATGTATTTACAAACTATACCAGAATTATGACCCAGAGATGGAAGAAATTAAAACTGCATGGTAAAATGGATGCAAAATTTGGAAGAAGTAAGTGCAATGGATACAACATGGAAATAATTATGAAGAAAAAAAAATCAATTAGTTCATTTCAAGTTGCAATCTAAGGGAAACTGGAAAAAAGTATTGTATAAATTGTATGTAATGCCATCAAGTCAGATGAAGCATCTAACAAAAAAAAAATGTTGGAGATACCATCTCGATAAAAGAACATTTTTAGCACATGTGATGTGCAAAAAATAAAAACAAAGAAATCAAAAGGAAAGAAATATACCAAATTATTTTTAAAAAATTTAAAAATAAATTTTGAATTGAAATTGCAGATATTTTTATTGGACAACATCAGTTTAAAATAATAATTTAGTAAGATATGTGTTGATAGCAGTAAAACCAGGTCTTGCACAACATTGGAAAAGATACACTTTGCTCATGATATCAATCTCAGATACTAAAATAGGAGAATATGCTTTGGGCGCAACATTGACAATATATATCCATAGAAGTAGGACATTGAATTGCCCAGAGAGTGCTGTAAAGATCTATGGGATGATATATAAGTCTAAGTGTTATGACTATTTGCTATAGTATTAGCAATTACTAAATATCAAATACTTAAACTGTGCTTAGTAGATGGTAACACAACCACAAATGGAAGAGAAGGGAAAATGTACAATTTTTTTCCTAACCTTCTTTTTTATTATGTCTATTTTTTAAAAAAATGCATATAATAGTCATTGAAGGTTGGGGTGGAGACTTCATTTTCTTTTATTTATCTTCTATTGAATTTCAGAACTTTAACAATAAACTATGTTTTAAAAATAATTGTTTCAATCATGATCTTTTGTAAGCAAACATATTAAATAATATGTGTAAAAATTCAGTTGTATTTATTATGAGATAACAATTGAAGTCATATATTCAGATTATACTGAAATATTTGTAATATGTATTTTTGTGTATTTACTTTATCTTTATTTATTAAATTTGTTTGCCACCCATCTCACTATCAAATGACTCTGGATGTTGAACTGTTGGACGATTTTGTTCTTCTTTTGCCACTTTAAAACTTAGATTGTATCTTCAGAGTATATTATTGAAGAGTTGAATACATTGTAGGAGACTGTTGCTTATAAAATACTGTATGTTAATCTCATTACATTGGTGTGTGTGTGTGTGTGTGTGTGTGTGTGTGTGTTCTTTAAGAAATATGTGAATTCTATTTAGCCTCAAAGCCCCTAGGGGAAACATATATCAATCATATTTTTGGTGATAAAAACAGGATCAGAGATAGTGGTAGGACAATCCTTTTATGCAAAATCTTTCAGATATAATGACTGACATTTCCTGGAGGGATAGTGAACAATTCTGTTTGAAACCCTAAAGATCCATAGGACACAAACAAAAGACATACTGAAATAAAGTGGGCACCATTGGGATAGATTTGTTCTGTTTGGACCTGTTTTAATTCCTTGCTGCAATATAAGTGAAATGTTTGCAAGTGATCTCACTACACATAAAGAAGAATTTTTTTAAAAAAATCAAATATTTGCAAAACACTCAGAAGGGCCTGCAGAGCATTCTTTATTACACTGCTATTGCTGTGCTCTTGTTTTTGAATTTAATGAGAGACTTCAACGGAGCAACTATTTCAGTTAAACATGATTGGGTCCCCATGAATCTGAGCCCAAGACTTTTTTAAACCCCCCAGCCCTAAATATTTTCCCTAAGATATAAAAAGCTAAGTTTATGATCAGCAAAAGATAAGCACTAAAAGAAAAATATATGTTGTTTTTATCAATATATAAACTAAACTGGTTACACCACAGGGTTGTGTGTTGAGTCCCTTACTTCATACTCCTTATGTGCATGATTGCATTCCCACTCACACCAGTAATATAAATTTGCAGATGATACAACAGTGGTGGGACTCATCTCCGGGGGGGATGAGTCTGCCTACCAAGATGAGGTGGACCGATTGCTTTCATGGTGTGGAGACAATAACTTGGTCCTCAACACCAATAAGACCAAGAATCTTGTAGTGGACTACAGAAGGAGCAGATCAGACAACCAGCCATTGCTTATTAATGGCGACTGAGTGGAGCAAGTGGCTAGTTTTAAGTTTTTGGGTGTTACCATAAAAGCGGACCTGACCTGGATTGCTCACATTGCAGCACTGGTCAAAAGGACCCAGCAGACTGACACTTCTCAGAAAACAACAATTGAATGAAAAACTGGTGGTGATCTTCTACTACTATACCATTGAGAGTATCTTAACTTACTGCACCTATGTATGGTTTGCCAATTGCACAGTGGCAGATAGGAAAGCACTCCAGAAGATTAATGTTATTGCCCAAAAGATCATTGGTTTCCCTCTCTCCTCTTTGGAAGAGCTTTATAGCTCCCGTTGCCTTAAGAAAATTCAAAAGATACTCAAAGATCCATCTCATCCTGGGAACTCTTTTTCTGAACTATTACCATCTGGCAGATGGTACAGAATAATAAAAACAAGGACAAATAGGCTGAAAAACAGCTTCTATCCCAGGGCAGTATCTCTTTTGAATTGAGTGCAGTGTTGATGCAGTGTCAGGGGTTTCGGTTCAATGTGTGGAGGGTGAAGAATGTGTGTTTGTGTTTATTTTCACGGTCATGATGTGAACTGAAGATGGTGTTTTGTTTTCGTTGTACCAGGTGCAATGACAATAAAGTAAACTAATCTATTGGAGATTAAATACCAGGTATCCTCTTCTTTTCTAATCCTTTATTTATTTGTTAGTTTTTTTTCTCATTTGCAGTATTTTAATACAACTTCTCATTTGAAAAAAACACTTTATAATTCATATAAATACAAAGAAATGTCAGCTAGCTATAATGTGAAATATAGCACAAACAAGTAATGTAGACTGCTAATGAAGTTAAAGAAATAAATACATTCTAACAAAAATCTTTCATCATTCTTAAGAAACAAAAAATGTGTGCTGAAGTTAAGAGCTAGGCTTTATTTATATAGAACATTATGGGGACTTTAAAATATAACATTGTGACAGAATATTTAAAGAATGCAGTCAACATTCATAGACTGGAGATGCTGCAACCCTGTTAGCCAAGGAATGTTGGTGATCATGGGGACCAGGAGGTAGTAATCTCTGTCCTCTGGAACATTCTTCCTTGAAAGCTCAGGATGGCCCTGGCCCATCAGTTTTGCATAAGGCTCTAAAGACCTGGCTGTAGGCATAAGCCTGCAGTCTTGAAAGTGTTTGGTGCTCCATTATCCATTAAATAATTATTATCATAATTCTTAGTAATCTATATATACATTATTTTTATTTTTGTAGTTTTAATTGTGATATTACTTGCTGTCTAGAGTCAATTAGATTGAAATGGGCAGTTTTAGAAATTAAATGAATGAATGCACAAATGAATGAATGAGTGAATGAACATTCATCCTTTGTATATAATATTCATGGTGCTTTTGAATCACTGCTGGCTCTTGGACTAGTGTTTGCAGCCTTTTTGTCAAGATTTCAGAAATAGTTTGCTTTTGACTCTCCTAGAACTGAGGGAGTGACTGGCCTAAGGTCACCAAGCTGGTTTTGTGCCTAGTCTGGTATCTTAACCACTGCACCAATTTTTTGTGGATAATATTGTGGCTGAATTTGACCGTCATCTCATCTGATAATATAATACTTTGGGAAAATCATCATTCATATGTTTTGAATTAAAACTATAGTATAAATGAAGACTTGCTTAGAAAATGATGTTTTATTTTTATATATTTTCTTATTTATTTAACCACAGTAAATTTCCCTTCTCTGAGAGACACATCCACATTTAACAGCTGAACATGGAATGTGCTCTTGTTTTGTATGAAGAAATTCTTGTATTTTATTCTTCCCTTGATTTTGTCTTTTTATCCTAAAACAGTGTTATTTGGCATGTCGCTTTTGAGCATGCTTGTTGACACAGAAATCCTTGGAATGTCATACTATGTAGGATATTGTGCCAATAAATACAGGATGATAAATGGATTGAAGTAGGAATGAGTCTCAGTTTTCATCTCTTCAGCACTTCCTAGATAGAAATGAACATTCCAAAATTTCCTTTCATAACTGAAGAAAGCCAGTAGATAAATTATTGCCATTTGATTATAACATTTAAAACTAATATGTTCTTTTTGACATTGAAAGAAAGCACTGGAAGTGGTATCTAGCCAATTGTTGTGTAGACAGTTGGTATATAACTACAAACTGCTGAAGATAAGGGTTGTCCATGTTGTTCTAGGTATGCTTTATAGATAAATCTTAGGCAATATAGATTAGCATTACATATGAATATGCTCAGAAGCACACAGAATTAGTAATATTTTCTTCCACAATGGAAACATATTGGAAGAGTACATAATTAGAATGGTTTCCCAGCTTCCGGATATAAATATTCTCAAACAAGCAGGAAAATATTTTTTCTAAATTAGACTCATAGTCATTCATGTCTTGATCACCTTCCAAATGGATGACTTTAATGTGCTTTACATTGTACTGCCCTTGAAAAACATCTGGAAACAGCAGAAGGGTAGGGTGACTAGGTGCATTCCTCAATCTGTGCATGTTATACCTCTACTCTGCAAACTGCATTGGTCATCAGGAAATTTTCATGTTTAATTCAAGGTGTTGTTTGTTACTTATAAAGAATTCCAGGCAGTGGTGTCTTGAAGCTTCAAGACACTTGTTGATACCAAGTCATGACAGCTGACTGTTAATTTTTTCAGGAATTTTGAAAATTGATTGAGAGCAGAGCTGATCTAATATGTTGATCAGATGTTCTACATAGCAGTGCTTTCATGGCATGGGGCCTGGTTATTTGAGCCTCTCAAATAAGAATATGTCTATCCTTCCTATTAGGTCTGGCAGGAGAGGCATACTCTGTATCCATTTGTTACAAATGCCTTTTTGTCAGAGTGCCCATAGGCTTTAGAACATATCCTCTGGGTATTAGTTTGCTTTTCCCCTGGCTGACCTAAGCTTGGCGCTATAGGCTTGTGGCAAAGACTGTGCAATGATTCTGTTGATTTGTTGCCGATTGTTTTGGGATACTTGTCACCTCAGCTGCTATATATGCATTATTTCTATTTCTATACCATAAAGCTATTTATTGCTTTATGGTATTTTAAATTACCATAAGCTGTTAGCTGTCCAAAATTATGAATCTGAAAAGGAGAAGGAAATGAATGATTGAATGAAAAGTTGATTCCTAGAGAACAGGGAATAAATTCCTCTCTTTCCTCTTCTTGATTTTTGGAAGCAGTGTTTTTTTGCTGCCACTATTGCTGTGAACTTTTTGTATCAGTTGCTTCTGGTAGTTTCCTATTGTTTGTCATAGCTCCTGATCCACTTTTATTTCGTAACTTGATTTATCATTTCTTCTCCATTCCTCAGATTTATCTCATACTACTGACCAATCTGATCACTGGATCCACTTTGTTTTACCCATCATCACTTACAGTATATAGAATGTGAAGTGCTGCTATTGGTAATATGAAATCAGAACAAATTTGATATTTCAAATACTATTCTGTCTGATTAGATCTGACTACCAACTGGTCAGACATTAAATTCTGCAACTGTCATGATCTGAGGTATGGCAGAGCTAATGAAGTTCATGGGGGATGTTAATTGGCCTTTAACAAGTGTACAAGTAAATCTAATAAATCAATAAATAAACAAGTGTACAAGTAAAACTGGTACTAGAAGAAGAAGAAAAGGAAAACCAAGACATTTTAATGCTTAAGGCAGTTTAACAAATGATACTCTTTTTGTCTTTTCAAGTAAATATATGTTAACCTCAGAGTCAGTTCTTTCAGCATGAATAGTGCCGAAGACAGAAAACTATACAATCACTCCAACTTCTTTCTGAAATGAAAAATAAATAATAATGTATTGTCCTTTCATGACACTAAGATGAGCATTTATTTTTCTAATGAGAGTAAATTGAATAGTTGCTGATTTCTTTCTCATCTTAAACTATTGTGATGGAAATTAATCCCTGGACAGTACTATACAAATCCTCCATATTATACCCAGATATTTTGCTGGAAATAAAAATATTAGAAGTCTGTGTTCATAAGAAGTTAGCTAGAAGTAGGAAATATACTTGTTGTTGTTGTTATTTATTGAATTAAAGATTTAGAGGAACTTAAAGAACTACAGGAACCGGGAGCATTAACATATGTTTCCATAGCACATTGCTATTCATTAATATCATATTGCTTGTAGATGAAAAAATGTAATATTTCATTTCCTTTTATACTAAATAATCTATCCACAAAAATACTTTAGATCTTCTATCAGAACAGATCACCCAATAAAGCATTAAAAAATAACATATAATTATGCTGAAGCATTCTATGCTCAGAATCATAAACAGAAACCAAACAGAAGATTTAGGTACTGTTTACTTAATGGCAGAATGCAGGAAAAATAACTAACTAAATTCCTAAACAATGTGAGCTACAGTGAAGAATATTCTAGCTGCTAATAATAGAGTGGCTTCAAAATTGATTCTAAAACAAAACAGCAATCAAATAGAACTTTGCAACATTTCGAGAACATTCATTGCTATAGTAGACTAGTTGAAAAATTATATCCTTCCTGCCTGACTACTGGGAAGGTTGGCAAGCAGTGGAATTATTCAATATATAGTAGGTATAAGATGTAATAGAACATAAGGAAAATACTCAATCATGCCTTCTGGACAAGGTTAAAGGCAATTCTGTGAGGAATTATTTTATGTCTTTTTAAAAACTATTGGGGGACAAAGTCTTGCAAAGAGAAAACTCTTCTATGGGGAAGAGACAAGATATTTAAGAAGTAATTGAAAAGAATAAAATAATGTTTGAATAGATCACTTTTATAGTATTGTTATGTAGTAATTATAGTATTGTTATGTGGTATTAGCTTTACACTTGCTTTCTTAAAACCAAGGGAATTAAATATAATGTATAGAGGATGGCTCATTTTCTAGAACAATACAAATTATCTTAAAAATTATGAATTCTGATTTTTAAAATGACTTATATGACAAGTAAACAGAATGACAATGTATCAGTGTAAAACTTTATTCAATGTTCAAGGATAGTAAAATAAAGAATAAAAAAACATTTTCTCTAAATTAAAGAGTTCTTATATAAAATAGGTTCTCCCAAAGTTACTGAAACTCAAAAATCCAGTGTATAGATGCAAATGCACCTGGTCTATATTGGGAAATCAAAGCCATGACCATCTTAAAAGCAGACACAGTGCATTACCATGCAATAATATGACAAATACTGTTTCCTTGCAGCTGTTTCTAATACACAGCCCATTGTCTGTATCTTAATTAGGAACTCATCTTTGTAATTCCATCTCCTTATTTCTGAGAAAGATTTGATCAAGCATCCTATTATTTTTTTTAAAGTATTTTTCCCAAATCAGCAACCCCATTGTTTTTTCACATCCTTCATTATATTATTATTCATCAATGCATGAAACTAATATCTAGAAATGGGACCAAGCTCCTAGATAAAAGCATCTTTAGAACCACTCAGCAAGAAAGAGGCAGTATGCAAATAGTGAAAATAAAACAAGAGACTAAAAATAACAAGAAGGAAAATGCACAATTGTTTGGTTTAATGGCCACATGGAACAGGTGCAAATTAACATTATTCTGTAGGCATGCTTTGCTGCTTAAGCCAATAAGAAAACCATTGTTCCCATCAATCCAAAAATTTTATGTCATTATCCAATCGATTAATGTTTGAAATCTGCTTGCTTAATGAGATATTTTTATGTGACAGAATACTAGAATGTTTAATATACATCAGAATAACTTTGAATTATTTGTCCATGAAATATGAATGGTGGTTTTATAGTGTGCAATAAAGCAACAAAAAGAATGATAGGCTGAAAACAAAGACTGAAGATCATTAGATATACAAGGGCATAAAACTAAATAGTTGTCATTTTGTGGTAGCATGAAGGCTTCCACATTTTTAATTACACATACAGGATAAAATATTTTTTTCTATCAAACTAATTCTAAAGCACTATGGAATTATTAACTGTTTACCTAAGTATATTACTTCATATACTTCCGTCAGCAATTATTTATGGGAAATATAGGAAATGCTGATTTACAATAATTAATTCTAGAAAAAGTGCAGAAAAGAGCAATAAAGATGATTACAGGACTGGAGGCTAAAATGTAAGAAGAATGGTTGCAGGAATTGGGTATGTCTTGTCTAATGAAAAGAAGAACTAAGACATGAGGGCAGCATCCAATATCTCAGGGATGCCACAAAGAGGGATTCAAGCTATCCTCCAAAGCATCTGAGGGCAGGACAAGAAGCTAATAGAATCAGTGGAACAACTTGCCTCCAGAAGTTGTGAATGCTCCAACACTGGAAGTTTTTAAGAGGAGATTGGATAACCATTTGTCTAAAGTGGTGTAGGATTTCCTGCCTAGGCAGCGGGTTAGACTAGAAGACCTCCAAGGTCCCTTACACTCTGTTATTCTATTCTATTCTATTCTATTCTATTCTATTCTGTTCTGTTCTGTTCTGTTCTGTTCTGTTCTATTCTATTCTATTCTATTCTATTCTATTCTATTCTATTCCTATATGTTGCATTCTAGATTTCTTTGTGATGCATAGACAAGAAAATGCTCTTATTAGGAATTCAATTAGTTTTTCCCCACCATCAGGTTGAGACATGATCAACTGATACATAAAATTAACTTTATGGACATTATTATGAATCTAACAGTAGGCCTATAACTGCTAACAAATAAATTGAATGTAAAAGTTACATCAACTTAATGGGGATGATAATTTTAATTTATTTGTTCCTTGTGCACATGTGATACTTATGCCTCTAACTTTTATTCAGAACATAGTATAAAATATACAACATTATATAAAGACACATTATAGGAGAAAACAGCATGTGTTCAGATCTATCTGGCAGAGAAAACCAATGAGGGAATTAAATTCAGCATTTATCCAAATAAAATATTCACCCAATAAAGTTTCTATGAAACCAACTGCTCATTCCTTTTTCAAAAAGCAAGAATTATAAGGCCAAAGGGAATAATTCACTACAACATTGGGGAAAGAGGATAGGCATGGGGAAACAACAGAACTCCACTCATTCCAATATTCCAAAATCACATAACATCATTATGAGTGTTCTATACATCATCCCAGAGAATATTTCCCTTTCACATGAAGAGCTTGGGTGGCGAGCATCTGCATACTAATAGACATTACTTGTCTCCCTATGTGGCAATCACCAATTCTTAGGCATGCATAGCAGAGGCTACTGGTTGCTGCAAAGAGTTCAGTTTTTCAGTCTAATCCTATATCAACACAAGCGGACACTGCCAAATACTATTCCAAAGCAAACAAAGCATCTACAGACTAACAAAGAACATTATACATTTCAGAGTTAAATTGTAAACATAAAAGCAATTCTTCATATCATTGTAAAAGAGATGGCTTTTGATCTCTGAACATGTGGAACCTTTTTAGTCCCAATGCAGTTGCTGGAACAGTTTAACTATTCACTATTATTCTTATCGCCATCTATGTGGGAGATTGTAATGTGTTTGGAATTCCATTCAATTAAAGTGAGGGATATAGAACTTGGACATCAATTTGACAATTTTGGCACCTTCGGGTGCCCTAATTCTCTTGTCTTTATTCAGTAGTGGGTTGTGGACATAATCCAAAACTACGTTTTAGCTACTAATATCAACTTTAGTTTCATATTTGCTTTTTTGTCAGAACATGTTAGAAAATTTAAATAAAAAATAAAATAAAGGGATAAAATAGAGTGCCAAGCAGAGAAATTGAAGAGTAGCCTCACTACTTTTCCATATGATAAATTAATGTTTTGTGATTGATTATGCCTTTTTAAAATCCATAACATGCTCTCAAAATCCCATTTTTGCACTTGCTCTGAGCAGACTCTATTCAGTTTCCAATACAACAGTTACAACTATTCATTTAATTATGGTCCAAATTTACAATAGCATTAGAAATGGTGTTTTACAGTCTGTAAAACATTTCTGCCAGTTGAAAAATATTGATACCCTTTGCCATGGTCACACAGTTGCAATTTGGTCGCTTGGCAACTGGCTCACATTGATGATTTGATATGTGTCCCATGTCCCATGTCACATATCACAATTTGTGATTTTTTTGGCAGTTTTTAACATTTTTTGTCCTTAGAGAAAGTTAACAATCACATGATTTGTCTGGAGTGAATTACTTTACAACCATTATAAAAATGGTCATAAAATTGGGTATGGTCATGTGGTGCCTCTACTTATGACTGCAATGATTTACAATGGAAAATACAGTCCCTATTGTGGTTGTAAATCGAAGAGTACTTCTGGTTGTTATCTGATTACATTAGGAAGCAGGATAAAGATATTTGTGAAATTGTATTAAAAGCAGTGTGTTTGTGGAAAATAACAAGCAAACTATTAAGAATGAAAATTTGATATAAACTGAACATACTGTATGATATAATTAATATAAATATAAACCTTTGTTCAATTATGAAAATCTTTTTAAACTTCTAAATGTTTCAGTAGCTCAACAGAAATTCCAAGTGAACTTAGGAGTCATAATGAAACAATCATTATGGCCTCATTTTAAACAATGAAGTAAGATGATTTACCACTATATATAGTTGTTTATTAATCTTTAATGTATCCTTCTAAAATTCAGAATAGGTGTGAGCATCTTAATTGTTTTCTAGATATTTATAGCTCTAGATCAGTGGTGTCAAACTCACATAAACACAGCAGCATCACATGACATATTGGGACGTTTTCCCTTTGGCCAAACTGGATGTGGGCGTTGCCAGCAAGTGATGCATCTGGCCTGTGGCTTGCGAATTTAACAGCCCTGCTCTAGATGATAGATTAGAATACTTTATTGGCCAAGTGTGATTGGACACACAAGGAATTTGTCTTGGTGTAAATACTCTCAGTACACATAAAGAAACCGTACATTCATTAAGAATAAAGAATCATAATGTACAACACTTAATGATAGTCATAGGGTACAATCAACAATCAAATCATGCTAGGAAACAGTCAGTATAAATGGTAATGACACAAGCAACAAAGTTACAGTCCTACAATCACAAGTGGGAGGGTATGGGTGATCAGGAGTGATGAGAAGATTAACAGTAACAGTAGTGTACACTTTGTACATAGTTATCAAGGTGCAGATGTGCAGACTCAGTAATTCCTCTGTAGAACTGTATCAGCAGCTCCTTAGGTAGTTTGAGCTTTCTGAGTTGGCGCAGAAAGAACATTCCTTGTTGTGCTTTTTTAACAATGTTTTTGATGTTAGGTGTCCATTTTAGGTCATGAATATAGTAGAACCTAGAAATTTGAAGGTCTCCACTGTTGATACTGTGTTGTCTAGCATTGTAAGAGGTGGTAGTATGGGAGGGTTTCTTCTAAAGTCTACCACCATTTCTACGGTTTTGAGTGTGTTCAGTTCCAGATTGTTCCAGTTACACCATGAGGCAAGTTGTATAACCTCCTGTCTGAATGCAGATTCATCATTGTCTTGAATGAGACCAATCACTGTTGTGTCATCATCAAACTTCAGTATTTTAACAGATGGATCATTTGAGATGCACTCATTGGTATATAGGAAGAAGACAAGTGGAGATATCACCCTTGGAGGGCCCCTGTGCTTATTGTACAGGTATCGGATGTGATTCTGCCTAGCTTCACCTGCTGCTTCCTGTCTGTTAGGAAGCTTATGATCCACTTACAAATGTTTTCAGGTACTGCTAGTTGGTTTAATTTACTTAGAAGAGTGTTTGGAATGATGATATTGAATGCTAAACTGAAGTCTACAAAGAGGACCCTTGTGTAGATATTTGGAGATTCAAGGTGTAGGATGTAATGCAGAGCCATGTTAACAGCATCATCTGTCAATCTATTTGCTCGGTATGCAAACTGCATGGGATCTAACAGCGGATCTGTGATGGTTTTCAGGTGGGACAGCACAAGCCTTTCAAAGATTTTCATAACTACAGATGTTAGAGCAGCTGGTCTGTGTCATTCAGTTCCTTGATGGAGGGCTTCTTTGGCACTGGGATGATGGTAGAACATTTGAAGCAGAAAGAAACATAGCATATCAATAGTGATCTATTGAAGATTCAGGTGAAAATGGTGGCCAATTGGTCAGCACAGACTTTTAAGCAAGAAGTAGTTGTCTTGTCTGGCCCTGCTGCTTTTCCTGTCTTCTGTCTGTGTAATAGATCTTCCACTTCTTTTTCTGTGATCACCAGAGATTGTAAACCCAATGGATTGGGGCCAGTTGTATGAGGCTTGGCTGTTGCTGGTGTGTTTGAGAAATGGACATTCAGGTCATCTGCTAGTTGTTGCTTTCCTTCTGCCTGGGAAGGAGGTTTGCTGAAGCCAGTGATGTTTTTAAGAGTTTTCCACATGTTTGCTGGTTCATTTGTTGAGAATTGATTCTTTAACTTTTCAGAGTAACTTCTTTTTGCTGCTTTGATCTCTCTTGTTAATATGTTCCTGGTTGTATAGCATTCTGTCACCTTTTCTGTCGGCTTCCTCTTTGGAACGATGTAGCTGCTTCATCTGTGAACCAAGGTTTATTGTTACTATATATTTACAGGTTCCTTGTGGTACACATAAGTCTTCACAGAAACTAACATATGATGTTACAGTATCTGTGAGCTCATCTAGGTCTGCAGAGGCATCTTCAAAAACATTCCAATCAAGGCAGGCCTGGAGTTTCAGCTTTGCCTCATCTGACCAAGTCTTCACTGATTTAATTGTTGGTTTATTTGTTTTCCTCTGTACCATTTACAATTCTTTTCAGATCTACTTCTGAAACAACAAAATCCTGATAGTAACAGTCATGAGAAAAGTTGATCTAGGTAGATAACCTCCCAAAAGAAATCCTTTAAGAAAACCGACTGGTATTTATTTGTAATAGAAGAAGTACGGTGTGGGATGTAAAGATAAAATAAAATTAAAGGTTACCTTTCATTCTCATTAGTCTAGCTAAACTTGCAAACTCTCTTACTGTACAATATTTTACTCAGGATACAGGATACACAGGTTACAGATTCTTCCATAATAGAAGCCAGTACTGAAGGTCAATGTGTTGAATAATGCCAACAATGTCTATACCGCACTGTAAACCCATTTGGATAATGGCAAGTTCATACAAAATCAATGTATATAAAAATTGATAATATGGAATAATATTGGGTTATGGAAAAAAAACAATAGAAATTCAAAGATAATGAACAGGATAGATAAATAAATAAATAAATAAATAAATAAATAAATAAATAAATAAATAAA
>BLBF01000040.1:39885596-39926322 GCA_015471245.1 Laticauda colubrina
CACACACCCCAAAATCAAGTTCACCATGGAAACGGAAATAAACAAACAACTACCATTCCTAGATGTACTAATCTACAAAAGAACAGATGGCACACTGGGACACACCATATACCAAAAGAAAACACACACTAACCGCTACCTCAACGCCCAATCCCACCACCACCCAGCACAGATAAATTCCGTGGCGAAAACACTAATTACCAGAACCAAACGCCTGGCAGATCAAACACATATAAAGACTGAACTATGCACCCTGACTGAAGTATTTTAAGTGAAAGCTTAAAAACACACACACACACACACACACACACACACACACACACACACACACATATATATATATATATATATATATATATATATATATATATATATATACACACACACATACATATATATGTGCTATTCAGCTTCCTTCGGGTATTATCCCACATCATTGTAGTGCTTTTAAAGTTGTAGCAACGTTTCAGCAGAATCTCATCTGCCATCATCAGGCTTCTGTATTAATACAGGACAGCTGTCCTGCCCTACATAAGAGGTACTACAGATAAAATCAGTAAGATACTACACAGGCATCACATCAAGACTGCCTTCAAAACAGACAAAAAAATAGCAGCCATCCTTAAAAACCCCAAAGACAAAATTGACCTGGAAAACCAAGGCATATACGAAGTTTCCTGTGCATCATGCCCAGCCACATACATTGGACAGACTAATAGAAGAATAAGTACCCGCCTGGATGAACACAAAAATGCAGTAAAAAAGCTGGAACACACCTCCTCACTAGTCCAACACATGAAAACCACAGGTCACAACATCAACTTCAATGGCACCAAAACTCTAGCCACTATAGAAAACCCCAGCCACAGAATCCTCAGAGAAGCCATAGAGATTGAAAAAAGACCTGAATAGAAGAGGCATGAATAGAAAAAGGCATGAATAGAAGAGATGATTCCACCAGACTGTCAATCATTTGGAAGCCTGCACTCTCAAATATAAAGATCTCCACACCACAAGCCAGGCAAACACCTGGGCACAAACAGACTCCCTCTTTTGCCTCCAGCTCAGACACTCCCCCACCAGGCACCCAGATGAAATCTGGCTTTCTTATAGATAACAGCCGTCCTTTCACACGAAGCCAAGCTCCACTGAAAGCCTCCAACACCGGAACAGAGGGTTGCCAGCCAATCAAAGCCACAAAACAGACCGAAGAAACCAGAAACACCAATCAAACAAACTCCAAATCCAATAAACACAGACCAAGACTTCCAACCAATCAGGATAGGCTAGCCTCAGATTTAAAACCAACGGAAGCCTTATGATGGCAGATGAGATTCTGCTGAAACATTGCTACAACTTTAACAGAACTACAATGACGTGGGATAATACCCGAAGGAAGCTAAATAGCACATATATATGTATATGTATATGTATATGTATATGTATATGTATATGTATATGTATATGTATATGTATATGTATATGTATATGTATATGTATATACACATATACACAGTATTATGTTTCAAACTAGGTAAACAATATTATTTATCCTTGAATTATCAACACATTCTGTCTTTTGTACTGTATTACAATGCAAGCACATTTTCCTATTTTGGGATGCAACTGAAGAAAAGATACTAGAAAGTTAAAAGTTTAATCAGAATTCTTCCAAAACTATAGTGTTGCTCATAATGTATTGTCTGGATTGTGCATAATATACTCGAATTTTCAGGATAAAATTTGGCAAATGTCAAGGCACATATTCAGTAGAATGAGTAATTACATTATAATACTTTTTATTGCTGGTAAAAAAGTGTATACTTTATTTATTTATTTATTGTGTTTAAATCTGATTTACACTGTATTCAGAATACATGAAAAATAAAAAAAAATCCTATAAAACAAGTAATCAAACTTATTGTTATTTTATATGAACAAAAGTTGTGTTTGAAGTCATCATCATGGACATTTCTACAATATTAGAATGGATAACCTGTCAAACAATACAAGCACTACTTTTCAATCTTCAACCCTCATTCTACTTTTCCATCAGTTCCAACAGTAAGAAGATTAACATTTGTAATCTGGACTTTCTTCTAAAATTATAAGAACTTTTGGCATACAAGTAACATTTATTTGTGCTGTTCTTTTAAAAGTACTTTCTCAAAACAAACATCTCATTGGTAGATTATTGGAATCTTGAATGTGTTGAGAAAAAGGGTATTTGGAGACAATCTTCTTTATCCTTTTCCAAACCACAATAGTTTTCTTGAAAAATTTGCCAATAGCTATTGTTGTAGGCTTTTAGAAAGCTGATTAATTCTGTCTTCCTTTAAGCTTAGTAAGCATAACTATATGCTGAGTTTGTCTTCAAAAGAAACAAGCATGTATATTAATCTTATGATAGAAAATCTCTTATTTGTTTATTTATTTATTTTGATTTTGATTTATCAATCGCTTACAAGATAATAGGAATAAGTATGTACCTATTATATAGTTATGAATACATGAAATGGGTACTTATAAGAAAAATAAAGAAACAATAGGACAGGGATGGTAGGCATGTTGGTGTGCTTATTTACGTCCCTTACAGACCTCTTAGGAAAGGGATGAGGTCAATAGTAGACAATCTAAGGTTAAAGATTTTGGGGTTTGGAAAAGAAACCACAGAGTCAGGTAGAGTATTCCAGACATTGACCACTCTGTTGCTGAAGTCGTATTTCCTGCAATCAAGTTTGGTGCAACTAACCTTGAGTTTGTATCTATTGTGTGCTCTTGTGTTGTTATGGTTGAAGCTGAAGTAGTCATTGACAGGTAAGTCATTACAATGTATGATTTTATATACCATTTTTAGTATATGTAGAAGATTAGTAGAAGATGGCGTTATTCAAGGTTTCTAGGTCTAGAACTTCAAGTCTGGTGGCGTAAGATTTTCTACAATGAGTAGTGTAGTGGAGAACTCTTCTTGTGAAATATTTCTGGACTTTCTCAACTGTGCTAATATCAGATACGTAATGTGGGTTCCCAACTGATGAGCTGTATTTGAGTATTGGTCTAGCAAATGTTTTGCACGCTCTAGTTAGAAGTGCAATATTTCCAGATGAAAACCTCATAGGATTAGGTTAACAACTCTTAATGCCTTTTTGGCTATGTAGATACAGTGGGCTCTAGCACTTAGATCATTAGAGATGAGTATTCCAAGGTCCTTTACAGAGCTTGGATCATTAACAAGGTCTTGACTATTCAGCTTGTATTTTATTTTCTGATTTTTTTTGCCATTATGTAAGACAGAATTTATTTGTTGAGATTTGAAGTTGCTATTTGTTTGACCATTCTGACACATAGTCAAGATCTTTTTGATGGGCAGCAGTATTGTCTGTAGTATTGAATAGCTTTACATTGTCAGTGAAGACAACACAGTTGCTTTTAATATGATCACAGAGGTCATTTATGTAGAATATGAAGAGGGTTGATCTGAGAACACTGCCTTGGGGGGACACCACTATTGACAGGATTTACAGAATTTGATAGGACACTCCCAATTTTGACCATTTGTTGTCTGTTTGACAGGAATGCTTTCATCTTGTTATGCAGTTGTCCAGAGATACCATACGATTTTAGGTTTAGGAGTAATTTGTCGTATACCACTGAATCAAAAGCTTTACAGAAGTCTATGTAGATTGTGTCTATTGTTTTGCCCTGATCGAGTTGTGTAGTCCATATTTTTTTACAGTGTAAGAGTTGCAGATTATAGGATAGTTTTTTTCTGAAACCAAATTGTTTATTAGAGAGTAAGTTGTTTTTTTCTAAGTGGAGGATAATGGATTGGTTAATAATTAATTACATGCCTTTACAGGTGATGCAGCATAAGGAGATTGGTCTGTAATTTTCAACTAGGCTGGGGTCTCCCTTTTTGAAGATGGGGATGACCATGGCTTATGACCATAGGTTAGGCAAGGAGCTGGTCCTGAAAGATTTTTCAAAGATTATGCCTTGAGGTTCTGGCAGTGGATAGCTTTTTTAAGAAGTAGGCAAACATTCCATCCGGTCCAATAGATAGAGATGGTTATAGATTCCATAGTGATTTTTCAACATTGTCTTCTGTAAAATCGATATGTATTAGAATCATTGTAGTTTTCTGTGGTTCAGCTAGGAAATACTGGGCATGATCCATTGCTGTTTACAAATACTGAGCCAAAGAATGTGTTAAAGAGGTTGGCTTTAATGGTGTTGTCATTGCAGTCTTTACCATTAGGTCCTATCAGGAATGGGATGGACCTTGAGTCTTTTAGTTTGTTGTTTACAGAATTGTAGAAAGCATGGGTGGAATTGGTACATAGAAGGTTTTCCTCTTGTTTAATGTGATAATTGGTGCATTCAATTTTTATCTTGTGGCATCAATTTTTGTATCGGCTTTTGAAGTTGGCAATGTGACCAGATTTGTTTTTCCGCCAGAGTGATCTCTTTTTGGATTGAAGTTTCCTTATTGTTATGGGTAATCTGTTTTTTTTTGGTTTGTTTTTTTTGGAGTTTTTGTTGGTACATATATTTTGATGACTCTTTTGACTTCAAATAAAAATATGTTGTAATGGTCTTCAACAGTATTGGATCCAGTTAATAGATATTGCCAATCAAGGGATGAGATATCATCGTCTATAAGACACTCCACATGGATGAAAAGATTGTCCATTATGGTCTAATGCTAAGACATAAAATAATCACAAAAAAAGCAGAAAAATAACAATTTCCCCAAATCAAGAGACAACTAAAATTAGTTTAATAAAAATAGTCATCATTTTTTTACTTGCAGATAGCTTTTGAATGATGTTAGTGAGCTACATTCCAAAACACAGGAGTCTCCACAACAAAAATGTAAGTTAACCAGAGCAAATTGAGATGGAGTGTTTTGGAAAGGACAAAAATATTTATAAGCTTGAAGCATTCTGCAATTACACTCTCTGATTCAGGCTCCTTATTATTTTATATTTAATGAGAAAATAGTTGCTATATAAATAAATATATGTAATTCCACCCTATGCCATTACTGTAAACTCATTTTCTATTAATCAGAAGGTTAGAGGTTAAGGCAAAATGTGCAATTCTTCAGACATGCAAAAATGAATAGGCAAAGAACATTTGCTTATTTATCCCTGTCTGTCAACAATAAGACTGGAATTTATGGTGACAATTTAATAATCCCTACATATTATGAAACACAATATTTATAAAAAGGAAAAAAAGATTTTTACTTACTTGAGATCAAGACAATTTGCATCTTCTTGTCAACTTAAATGTTTGCCAGATTTAAATAAATATGCACATATTACACAGTCCATCTTCATTTTAACTATCAGATGACAGAATAACATTGTCACTGGCAAGTTTTCCATCTCTCCAAATTCCTCGAAGACCAAATTTACTTAAATTCATTTCTTTATTTTGTTTTGTTTCCTTATTCCCTTATCCTTTTACAGGACTCTCCCAGGAGAAATTCTAACAATATTATACACTGGTGTTCTCCAGCTGCATGAACATTGGGAAAAAGGCCAAGGTACATGAATACTTGGAGTGTCAGGAGGTCAGCAAAGGCTTGGCCAGTTTTCATTTATTTTCCCCTGAAAAACCAGTGTGTACCTCCTCACAAAGAAAAACACCTTTTTCAACCACAGTTGAATTTTCTTTAAACCCAAAGTCACTGTTAGAGAACAGAAAGTAATTGAATGTTGAGGTCAAATCACAGCAATCCAAAAGAATGATTATTACCTTTAGAAAATATCTGGAAAATAATATTTCTATTTCAACAAAAACATTGGTGCAATAAACAGCATATTTAATGCACAGGCAGCACAAGAATGCCATTTCAGGTTATAGGGATAGGTGAAATTTTCAATGGGGTTGCTTAGCCTTGATGAAATTTTGATTGAAGTCATCTTTCAAAATGCTTCAGTGTACTCTTTTAATGCTTTAACTAACTATTGTAATTTCTGCCTTGATGCCTTGCTGAAGCAGGATCCCTTTGCAAACCTGACTAAACTTCTGCAGAATGAAGCTTCAATTAAATGGCATGTGTTACCTTCTTTCAGATGTTGAAATGGAACCCACATGCCTCTTTATGATTGAAAAATAAAGGCCCTGTCACACTGACCAATGGATGCAAAATGTTAGTAAAAAGGACACAGCGGACGAGAAAAATGTTCCATCCGTTGTTATCCACTCTCAAAAGGGGCAAAAATTTGCATAACCAGAGCGGATAACAAGGAAAAGAACGGACGGGGGGAGGACGCAGGGCAGATGGAAAGCGGATGCGGAATGGAAGCCTAGCGGATGGAAGCGGATGGGAGCGGATGGCCCATCCGAAGCAAGGCTTCCGGGGAACTGCAACAAAGCGGACGCAGAATGGATACAGCGGATGCAGAGCGGACGCTGAGCGGATGAAGCGGATGCACAGGGGATGCCGAGTGGATGAAGTGGATGCACAGCGGAAGCCTAGCGGATGCCTAGCGGATGCCTAGCGGAAGCCTAGCGGAAGCCTAGTGGAAGCCTAGCGGAAGCCTAGCGTTCAATGTGCATGCAGGGAGGATGCATTGCGTCAGCCCCGCGGATATAAAGGGAAGCAGCTCCCAACCAGGTCACCATTCAGTGGAAAGACCTGCTTCCAGACACATCGAGTGCCTTGCTGCCTGCCAGCCTGCCTGCCAGCTTTGGTGACTGACTGCCTGCCAGCCTTCCTGCCAGCCTTCCTGCCAGCCTTGCTGCCTGCCTTCCTGCCAGCCTTCCTGCAAGCCTGCCTGCCTGCTTGCCTGCCAGCCTTGCTGCCAGCCAGCAACCCCACAACCATGGGGAAGAAGAGAAAGCATCAGCCATCTGCAGCCAGCCCTGGCAAGAGGAACAGGGCCACCTTCCCACCCCCTGGCCCTCACTATGCTTCTGCTGGGGCTTCTGTAGCACGGGCTCGCTCTTCTGTGGCAGGGGCTTCTGCTGCTTCTGCTTCTGGAAGAGCTGCTGCTGCTGCTTATGATGGTGGTGCTTCTGCTCGTGCTTACTCTGCTGATGCTGCTTCTGGCGGTGGTGCTTCTGCTCGTGCTTACTCTGCTGAAGCTGCTCCTCATCCTGCTGGTCCTGCTCGTGCTCCTGGTCCTGCTCGTGCTCCTGGTCTTGCTTGTGCTCCTGGTCTTTCTTGTCCTGCTGGTCTTGCTCGTGCTCCTGGTCTTACTCGTCCTGCTGGTGCTGCTGCTGCTGCTGGTGTTTACTCTGCTGCTGATGATCCTGGTCCTGCTCATGCTGCTGATGATGATCCTGGTCCTGCTCGTGCTGCTGGCGCTGCTGCTGCTGCTGATCGTGGTCCTGCTGGTGCTGCTGCTGCTGCTGCTGCTGATGATGATGATGATCCTGCTGCTGCTGCTGCTGCTGGTGATGTGGAGGAGCAGCCCCTACAACCTGGAAGTCCCTCTGATGAGGGCCCATCTGGTCCTGCCAAAGGGAGGAAGAGGCATATGAGGGAACGGGAGAGGAAGCAATACTCCATTGAGGAGGAACACGAGGATGAGGTGCTGGAGTGGCTGAGAGAGAATGAGTATCTATGGCGGAAGGGACACAGGCTCTACAGGGACACCAAAAGGAAGCAGGCTGCTTGGAGAGAGAAGGCGGAGAGTCTGGGCTACACATCGGAGGTGCTCCTCAGCTGGTGGAAACATAGGAAGCTGCACCTCAAGAAATCTGGCCAGGCCACGGTCAAGCTAACAGACAGAGAGACCTACGTGATGGCCAGCTGCAGTTTCCTGGAGGGTGAGATCTGCCATCGAGGAGCAGTCCCTCTCACAAACCTCTCTCTCCGGCAGCCTGCTGAGAGCCAGTCCTCTTCTGGCCGAGAGTCAGCTCCTGTCTCCAGGCAGGTTTCTGTGGAGCGTCCCACAGTGGAGAACCCGCGGACAGCTATTTTAACCATGGCGGAGCTGGTGGAGGACTCCCTGGTGCGGTGGGAGAAAGGAGATGGCACTTCCACCACAGTCCTACCCACATCCACCCCCACCTCCACAGAAAGGCAGAGAGCCAGACAGGAGGGGCAGACCCACACTGTCCTGCTGGAGATCAGGGACACCATCCGGAGCAGCATAGATCTCCTCTCTCAACTGGTCCACACCGACTCCTCATCCTCCAACCGCAAGCCCTTCCTCACCTATGTCAACCAGACCCTCACGGACATGGCGGAACCCCAGTACCAGGTGGTGAAGGACCGGATCACCGAGCTGCTTCACAACCCTCCAGACCCAGAGGAACCTGCTCCCACCCAGTTCAGGTGTGCTCCTCCACCCCAGGTGATGTCCCTCCCATTTCAAGGCTTTCCACAGGCCCTCACCTATCAGGGCTACGGCTACCAGGAGGTCCAGCAACAAAGGCAGCAGCCCTTTCAAGTCCAGGCACAGAGTCACTGGACAACACCATTGCAACCGGTTCCACCGATGCCACCGATGCCACCCACGCCAATGATGCCACCGATGACAGCGATGCTACCCACACCACAGATGCCACCAACGCCAGTCCTCACCCAACTGCAGACCAGAAAGCCCCACTACACTGCTCCTTCATCCACCCCACAGCCAAGCTCGGCCTCAGTACATCTGTCCTTGGTATTGGGGCTGACACCACAGGGCATGGAGGAAGTGACTCTCAACATCACGGGGCTGAGCCAGCTGTCCGAGAGCTTCCTCAACACACCGTCACCTGTTGTCCTCTCAGGGCCAGGCACCCCAGTGGTGCTTCAGACCAGCACTCAAGCAGCAGCCACCTCCACAGCACCTGGACCCTTCACCCCTGAGACTGGGCACACATCCGAGTGACCAAGAGGAGTGCCAGAGACTGGGTGGCTACCTGTAGTCTTTATTTGGACACTTCACTTGGGTCATTTTTCTTTTACAGCTTGTGATTAATAAAGTTTATCTTTGCTTCACACACTTGCTTCATTTATTTATGTCAATAAAGTATTGGTGGAAACTTTTAGAAATGGTTTAAGCCTTTGCATGCTTGTGGGATGGGTAAGGATAGCAGTGGGATTGTCAGGGATACCTTTGGGATGGGCAGGGATACCTGTGGGGTGGGCAGGGATACCTTTGGGATGGGTAAAAGCTGTGGGATAGATAAAGCTCCAGTGCAAGCATAGTGGGACTGTATGGTCCACCCTCCCAGGTGCCACACCTATGGCCCTTTATTATCAATAATAATGTAATCAATCATCCACACATTTCAACATAAACATAACTCTTTATTAAATGCCCTGTTCATTGTAGGGCCACTCAACATACATGGCCCAATCTCATCAGTGTAATGAGACAGGCTGAAGGAAGCATCCATTAATCATCTATTATCCTGTCTTGCCACTCCACTGCTCCAGCTGGGGAGTTGCACCAGTGTTTCAAGAGGTTACACTGCTTCTTCCCTTCACGCGAGGCTCTGTTGGGGCCTTGCACATCCTCACTGTCTATCAGGTTTCGCCCTTGCCTCCATTCCCCAGGATCCATGTCCCCATTGCCTTGCTGGAGGTCCACAAGGCTGTTCTGCAAGACTGGGTAGCGGGTGCGCATGAGATTGTGCATGATGCAGCAAGCTTCCACAGTCCTCCTCACGGTCTCTGGGTGATGCTGCATAGTGGTGAGAAGTACCTGGAACCTGTTGGCCAGGATGCCAAAGGCGTTCTCCACCACCTGCCTTGCCCTGGACAGCCTGTAGTTGAAGATCCTCTCCTCACAGGTGAGGAGTTTGGAAGTGTAGGGCTTCATGAGGTAGATTCTGTGGGAGAAGGTGTCATCCTCCACGATGAAGTAGGGCACATCTTGCGTGTCGCTAGGCAGGGGGTCTGGATCTGGGAAGCCCATGATGAGGTTGCATTCCAGTCCCTCCTTCAGGTCACTGGCGTTGTATACCTGGGCATCTGAACATGAGCTGTTGCCTGAAGCATCGATGTACATGAACTTGTAGTCAGCATCGACCATGGTGAAGAGGACGATGCTGAAGAAGCCCTTGTAGTTGAAATAAGTGGACCCCGACTTGGCTGGCACTTTGCAGGCCACGTGCTTGCCATCTGTGGCTCCAACGGTGTGGGGGAAGTTCCATTTCTGATACCACTGCTCTGCAACTTTCTTCCATCCTTCTTCAGTGGAAGGACACTGGAGGATCTCCTCTAGGTATTTTACGATGATGGCCTGCACCACTTCTCTGACCACAATGCTGATGGTGTTGTGTGGCACCCTCCAGCCGTACTGCATGCTCCTGTATGTGGTCCCTGAGGCCAGGTGGCACAGAGTCAGTGCCACCTTGAGCCTAGGGTCCAGGCTGGGGTGGAAGTTGGTGCTCTGCTTGGTCAACCTGGGTGTCAGCCACTCCACAACTTCATCAAACATGGCTGGAGGCATCCTCATGAAGTTCTGGAATGCCCGAGTATCTTCTTTCCTGAGCTCCACCATCAGCTTGTTGTACAGTCTGTACTCTGCTCTTCTCCCGATCCATCTTCGGACTCAGATGCTTCTTGGCCACCTCCTTTTCTTCCCATAGTAGAGTTCACAGAGCCTGTAGATGGCTTCGCAGTGCTGCAGAAGGATGGTGGCTACCAAAAGGAGTTTGTTATGATCCATGGTGGAGATGACTGGATGCTGTGGAAGAGCAAGAGCCAGATGAAGGCTGCAGAGGTCTGCACCGCAGGGTGGATGGTCTGAAAGTGAGATGCAGGTGAGTTGCTCCCCCTTTTTATAGGCAATATAGGTTTTCCACTATGTGTCCCTTTGCATCCTCTAGGCATCCCCTATGCGAACATTTTTTCTATTTTAAATGCTTTGTATGCGAGCTGCATCTGCTTTCATCCTTTCTCCGTCCATGCTACTAACGCTGCACGTCCGTTCCACGTCCGTTCCGCTTCCCCCTGCATCCGAGCGGATGCGAGTTGCGCGGATGCGCAGCGGATGCCTAGCGGATATAGCGGATGCGTAACGGATGACAACGGATGCAGAATGGATGTCCCCTGTATGTCTAGCGGATGCAGAATGGACGCATTGGATACATTTTCCGCTCAAAAGTTTTGAGCACTCAAAACCCTCTGAGCGGATGAAACGTCAATATATGGATGCTGGATGGATAGAGAGGAAGCAAAACGGAGGCAGTGAGTACAGAATGGAAGCATCACGTTAACCAATGGATGGCAAGTGTTTTTCTCCATTTTACATCCTCTTTCCATCCGTTGGTGCAGTGTGACAGGGGCTTAAGGTATCTCTGTACATATAGCACAACAGCAGAAATCTGAATCATTGATTCCAGCGGAGAAATTAGCTCTGCTACAGAGCTTCTTTGAAGTGGCTCTGCTTTGAACAATCTGACCTTTTGGTATTTCTCTGTAATTTATGAAGATTTAATTATCATTTTTAATTGTCATTTTCATGGAAATTTATTCTAATGAAAAATAACTTTTATTTCAAAAGCAATGGTACATATTAAAACAAAATGCAATACCAATTGTGTATGTCCGACATTATTTTGAACTGGAAATTTGTACAAAAAAATAATGTTGGGTAATGATGTTATTTATGTTTTTTTTCTTTCCAGAACAATGCATTTTACAGAGTTATGTATACACATAACTCATAATTCTGTAAACTGCATTGTTCTGGAGTGAAAAAAAAAACATAAATTACATCATAACCCAGCATTATTTATCATTTTTTCCTTTATTTGAACCCTTAGTAATCAGCTTAAGTCTGATTTATATGTTACTTGGTTGAATCATTTAACTGAATTCCTGAATTATCCAATGATAATTTGCAAGCATGAATTGAGCCATTATGAGTACAGAGCTATAGTAAGATCTTACATTCTACAACATTTTAGTAAATCTGGTTTATATATTTCCCTCCATAATTTATACTATAACTATAGGTAGATAAATCAAACTATACAGTTATTTGTTAATCATGGCTGATTTCATGAAGGGTCCTGAAATACATATTAAAAATACCATATAGTGGATAAACATAAAAACTGTTAATAAAACTGGAAAATTGTTAATAATAAATAAATAATAATAGACAATAGTGAGGCAGATGGAGAAATTATCTTATTTTGTATGTTATAGACAGAACTTTGAAGACCTTGCTCTTTCAGAGACACTAGCTTGCTGTGTAAGTTTGAAATCTGTAAATTAAGAAATGTTTTTCTTCTACTATTTCTGAGAAAGATTTCTCTTAATGGAAGAAAAAAGAAAAAAGAAAAGAGAAAAGAAAGGAAAAGAAGAGAAGAGAAAAGAGAAGAATCAGATAAGGACTAAAGACTAAGTCTTAAATTTTCAGAACCTTTTATGTTGACACAAGGATTGCTTAATAAATTTAGTAGTCTATAATGGAGAATTTGGCAAAACTCTAAATTCTTTCCAAAAAAATTGTCAAATGGCAAATAACAAATCTTATTTCTAGCCATGCATGCTAACTAAAAAGTCAGATTTGTTGTTAAAAGAAAAGAATTTAGAGAAGGAATTACCAAGAATTCTTCCACCTATACTGGTGGAAATGTTCTTGGTAATGATATCAGCAAGCCAGTGATATATAAGCAAAGCAAATCCTTCTAGCACTGATGAGGGTATCTTGTTTGGTAATTAATTATTGTGCAAAAAAATACTGTAACCAATCTCAGAGAACACTAAGGACCCCAACAGATTCAGTGAAAATGTAGATATAATATCAAAATCAGGTATAATCTGAATACTGTCCAGCCTCCACAGGCTAGCAAATAACAGACTAATTTGTAATTGAATGAGTAATCTCACAGCTTGAAATTTAAGGATGGCACTCTGGTGAACTTTTCTGTACATGTCAATCCCAAAATTCAAATCTATGACTTTTTCTCTATTGATAATGGTTTGAGAAATACTTCAACCCCCCCAAAAAAAAGAATAGTAATAGGCTATTACTATTACTAGTAATAGTAATATTATAGTAATGTACCATAATAGTACATATTATATATGATTAATCTTTTTTATAATTGTTTTTTTATAATTTATTAATCTTATCTCATTCTTTGTTTCTGATCTTGCCAGCTTTTCCTTTCATACAACCCTGTCATATTATATTATGCATAATTGGGTAGAACTGAAAATATAACCCCTAGTTTTTCACTTAAATATTTTCAAAGTTTCAAGTATATTATATTTGTATGTTATACTAAATGTTAGAATTTAGAATTCCATATAAAGTTCTCATATGTAGATGTTTCAAGGAAACTATAATAAAGTTTAAGTCATTTAAATTTTTAAAAATCATCAGCTAATGTTTAAAACTATATTAAATATTATATAGCTTTATAACTGATGTTTAAATACTACAATGGCTTATTTTCTGCCAGTAACAGTGTTTAATGAATTAAATGTGTTATCACTGAGACAAAAAAATTATAGTTCAGGTGACTTTGGGCTAGTGAAGCAATAGTGTTATTTGCAATATTAATTTAACCGTCATGAAATGGGCAACACTAAAAGTTTTCAAATAGAGATTATTATTGTTTTTAATGTGGATGTCTAAACCATTCCCTTTTCTTTTATTAATAATTGAATCTTTCTAACCAGAGAAATTAAACTAAATTAGAATGCTCAAGGGTACAATTCTATGTGAGCAGAAAATAAGAGGGTTGGAAGAGACTTTGGAACTCTTCTAGTCCAATTCCCTGCCCATGACAATAATACTGTTGTTGACAAATGATTCTCCAGCCTTTTCTTGAAAAGATCCACTGATGGAGTACCCACAACTTCAAGAAGCAGGCTCTTCCATAGTTCTCACAGTCAAGAAATCACTTCTCAGTTCAAGTTTGGAATGCTCACTGAAAGAAATTGGTGGAATACAGCATTACTCCTGCGAGAAAAGGGTTGCTTTATCCCATTAAGAAATGTTTGTATGAACACTGAAGAAGTTCAATTTTGTTTTCCAGAGAAATACAAGCCACTTAGAATATTCTGGGAATATATCAAATACTGATATCTTGTTCAAAGCTCCAAATAAAACACATTTCCAATTTTATTAGGAAATTTCTCCTTAGTTTTAGCTTGGTTCCCTCCTTGATTAGTTTCCATCCATTGGCTCTTGTCTTGCCTTCAGGTGCTTTGGGGAATAGATTGATCTCATATTTTGGGGGCAGCCCTTAAGTAATTTAAACATTGCAAACATGTCATCTCAAGTCCTTCTTTTCATTAAAGTAGACATACTTAATTCCTGTTTCTCATATGTTTTTTCCTTCAGTTCCCCCAATCACCTCATTGCTCTTCTCTGCACTCTCTCCAGTGCATATAGATTTTTGTGTATGTTTATGTTCCTTTTAATCTAGTCAAAGTAGTTTTTCCCCTTGCTTTCTTCTTGGAACTGAGAGAGAATAACTGGCCTAAGGTCACTGGCTCTCTAAAGGATTGCTACTTCATGATTATTTTAAATAAAGAGACCTGAGTTCAATTTCATCATTAGTCTGGAAGCTTAATGGGTGTCCTTTGTTAAATCACAATTTTTTAAGATACTTTAACCTATAGAAAAAGAAACAATCTATACATATTACAATCCTTCTTTCTTCTCTATGCATGCAGCACATAGAGCTGGTGAATTTTGGATTTAAAATGAAAGTACTGAGGTTATATAATCCAGTACTCTCATATTGGTAGATGGATTATTTCTTGTTTTTTTCTATATTAGCAGATAGGATAAAATTCCTAGTGTAAAATTCCTAGTGAATATATTTCTGTGCTCCTTATAATATAATTTGCATTCAAATATACTTCATCTTATTTTTAAATCCAGATTGTTTATGGAATAATGCAATTAACTCTGTAATCCAAATTTATGCTGTTTTTTTATTGAAAAGCTACACAATCTACCTTAATTGTCAATGAAAATCACAACTTTTTTTTTAATCTCTAAATAATGAAAACTCATTACTGCTTTTTTTTCTAATCTCCATGTGATGAAAAATCATTCATCAAAAACTCCAGTTTCTCTAATAAGTCACTGAAAATTGTTTGTTGATAGCTTGAGGCATCTGTCAACTAACAGCAATTTTATTAAAGTCCAAAATAATAGTAAGACTGAATTATATTAGTGGTTGCCTGACTCATTTCTGTGGCAAACACCAATTTGGATAATTAAGTCTTAGGTTGTGTCTTTATGGGCATTAAGCACACCATATTTCTTGTGTTCAGGTTCTGAAAAGGCAAATGCCAGACAAAACAACTGGTTCTTATAGCACCTTGCCTCTAGGTATGGAACTGAAGTACAGACTAATTACAAGCCAGAAATGAATACTGTTTAACATTTCCTTCTACATTAGTTTCAGTCAGATGCTTCTAAAGACATTTTTCCCTCTGGTTGTGTTTACAGTCATTCACCAGGAGAAAGAAAGGCTTCTAAGTGAACATGAAAAGCTAGAAGAAAGTATAAAGATTTAAGCTAGCTATCAATTTATTTAAGGTAATATTTGAAAGCATGATACAACTTTCTCTCTAGCTTCCACACAATTACATGCTTAGTGTCTTGGGTAACTGAAGCTTAAAATTGTACTTATTCGGATATAAATATGGACTAAGAAGTAAGAAGTAGCACTATGAAACACTTTTCATTTAGAAATCCTGGCTTGATGAACATTTGCTTTAAAATGAATGAACAAAAAGTCCAGTTAAATATTGATTTTTTATTTAGATAAAATTTTAATTTTAGGTAGATTTTAATTCCTTGTAATGAATTCTGCTGTCAAGCAAAATATCTTTCTTATTTTTCAGGCTGCCCTCTGGCAATGTTATTTTTTTTTCCTTCTGCACTCTGAGCTGAATAGGTATATATTGATATGTTTTCTGAATAATTAACTTGATTTTCCCTTATTGTCTCACTAAGCAATAAAAAGGCAAAATTGCAGTGCATATTTATACACATACAGGAAAGACTTGCAAAATTTCTGTGCTCTAATACAATTATTTAGTTTGACCCTAGTTACCAGCTCTTAAAAATTTTATTGAAACTTTTAACTTAAGTGTCTTTAATAATATAATGCAGTGTAATGCATAATGGTATAATGGGTCATTGACCTCCATGATTTGATTCTGTGAGTGTCTGGCACTATTTTAGAGTAGTATTTTATTGTAGATAAGTAGATTTATTGGGAATCTTTTAAATATAAATGATGTTAATGTGATGTTGAATAATATAACAAAACCCTGAAATTTGACTCTGTGAAAGGAATTATAGTGTATTGTATGAGGAAGATGGCTAAAACAATATATTGAAAAAAATTAGAAAAAAATAGCATCTTAGCAGAAAATAGAATTTCCAGATGCTAAGAAAATGGAAACGTATAACTTCTTCATCCTGGAGAAGGCTATATTTGCTTAAGTTCAAATGAATCAAACGATGAAGCAATAAGTTCATTTTTGGTAGTTTTTATCAAGGCACAGACTTTATCATAATAATATTTTGTATCTGATTATGTTATACAGTGTGATGTATGTATTTATCCAGGTCAAACATCAGAATGACCTATCATGGTTTGGCTGTTAATTTCAATACTGATGAACTAAGCAAACATCAAACCTGAAATCTCTTTATTCTCCTTCATCTGACCATCACAGCATTCAGAAACCAGAACCTGAACAGTCTACTTTGCTTTGTCAGGAGCACTGATATAATTCAGAATAATCAGCATATTGATCATAATGTACCTCATGATGATAGATGACCTTCTCTCATAGCTGGTTGATTATTAGGAAATATAGGGAAAGCTTATGCCTAAATTGACAGAGTAAAGAAACTTCTACTTTGCCTAAGGCACACAAAAATAAAATAAGATATGTATTTAAACACTGGCATGCACCTTTCATAAACTGAAAAGGTTCTTCTAATCTTTAGCAAAGAGGAGGAAGAGAAGTGAAGGTTAAGGTTTTCTAATGCCCAGCAATACTTGGAGAAAAAAACTGAAAAGATTATAGTACTCTTTTTCCCCAAAAATAAGACCTACACAAAAAATAAATCCTAGTTAAGAAGCCATCCACTCTGTCCCATTGTCTGTTTTTATTTTCCCATGGCTACTGCTATGGCCATTACAGGACAGATGGAAACATGGCACGTCTGGCAGGCTGGATTGCATTCTTCCTCTCCCATTCTGGATTGCTTCATCTTTAGAAAGGGAAAGCCAACATGGCCATGGCTGGAGAACTGGGGAGACGCATGAGCAGCAAGGTGGGAGTGGGGCCGGGGATCAGCCCTCCACCAGGCTTCAGCAGGAGATAGAGAAGGCAGGCGCCCAAAAGACATTGTCTTGCGTGCCTCAGATCAGCTGCAGCACACCATGGAATATTTTTCGACAAGAAAATATGTATTCCATTAGAATTAAAATAGTCACTATTGAAGGTTTTACTGAATAAAATATGTCCAGTGAATATGTCTGTTTTGGATTTAAATTAACAGGGCGAGATAGATTACACAATACCATATTAAAAGAAGTATCTCATTGTCTAACCAATCTTTGTAATATTTTGGGGAAAACCTGGAAACCAGGTATAAAATGCCAATGACTTAAGGAGAACAAATTGTTACTATTTATTTATATTTATGTATTGCAATGGTCTCAGTAATCCAGACAACTGCAAATTACAATAATCATATAAATACCATCTAATGAAAATAAGATCAATAATTAGAAAACAATTATGACCTTTTGGAACAATAAACAATTCAAAAAATCAAAATAGGAGGATGGTCCACAGAACTGTACACTAGTTAGTTTGACACCAATTACTTAGATTCTGGACTAGATTTTACAAAGCTTAATCTGAAATGACCTCAAAATGTTAGTAATTAGTATATATTTGTCAAAAACAACTTTTTATATTAACCATATTTCATTTTTGGTACCTTCCTTCCTAGACTGTGAGATGGTATAACAACATTATTTTAATTTCAGAAATGAAAATTAAGATCACTTGTACCTCATCAAATTTGAATATGTACTGCAATTATTACTGACAATATTAGTACTGGCTTTTTTACTCCTCAGTATTTTGGATAAGACAGTATAGAGAGTTCTTACCAAATTTGTTAAAGACTCCAAATTGGGTAAAAGGGGTAATTTTCAAGAATGAAATAAAAAATGAAATAAAAAAGCTATCTTGATAGACTAACTGGCTAAAAGTAACAATTAAGTTTAATAAAGTATGTTGTACTAGTTCCATGCTGGGCCACTTCAGTGCTTGACTTTAAATTGTTAAAAGATGTTAAAACTCTTATGTTCAAAGGTATGCCAAATCAAAGCATATTTTAATTTGTCCCATTTCTAAACAACCAATGTTCCTTAAATTATAGGAAGATAGATTTTAGTTGAATTTTAGTTTAGTTTTTTTATATATATCATGGTGAGGGTATTGACAATTGAAGCAATTATCTAATAGGTAGTAAGCTATTCTCTTCTGATGTTTTTTCAGAAAATGAATAGCTGTTAGTGATGTTTTAACTTGGAATTTCTTTCATGGAGTAACAGCTTTGAATAATTAGCCCAGGGTCTATATGGTTTATAAGCCCTCCTCCAATGCATAATTCATGGAATAGAATCATGGTATAATAGTGAATAAACAGCCATTGTTGATTAGGAAAGGAAAGAGTAACTGAAAGAATAGAAGCCTAAATTTTCTGAGAAAAATCTCATTATGCTTTAAGAATTTTGAAGATTTATTTGGATGATTTAAAATGGAGTTTGGATTCTAAGAATATTTTTGATCTAAAAAATATTCTAATTTTTGAATATTGATTTAAGAATATTTTGATATTCTATAAGACCATATAGAATTTAGAAACAGAATACCTGGAGCATTATCTGCTCCCATGTGTCAGTTTATTCCTAAAGAGCTTCAGTGAAAGTTCTTTTTCAGATATTTATACAACATAAATTCCAGCAGATGTTTATAGGGTACAAACTCTACTCAAAGTCAATTCTCTTTTTATTGCAAAAGAGAATGATCACTTTTCTAGGTTGGCATAATTTTAGTATCAAGAAAACACCTTTTAATTTTTAAGCTGTGTGTATGAACTTTTATCAAACTGTGTCTTTCATATGTTATTGATTTGCAGATCTGAGAAAATATTGTTATTGTTAATACAGATATCTTCAAATGAGCAGATGAGCAGATTTTTTTTAGGTATGTCAGAAATGTTAAATAAATGAACTTTGGAACTCCTTTAATAGTGTATTAATTAATTATAAATTACAAGTCAAACTCATCAGAAAAAAATATATGAAGCTAATTTTTTCCCTCCCTTTTTGAACTAGTTTTGGTAACTTGTTCAAGTTTTCCACTATGAATAATTCCTCGTAAAAATACATTGGCTAAAATGAATAGAACATCATCAAAACAGTACATTATTAAAATGAACAGTTAATAGGGAAAAAATGATAGGATGGGTTAATAATCTAATATCTAAAATATAAAAAGGAAAACCAAAGGTTGCATGTATTCTCTTTAACCTAGTAATAAAAGCAAGTATTTAATAAAACAGTAATTAAAATAAATAGTGTAAAACATTCATCTCTGTAAGGTGTTTCCGTTGAATACTTAGGTACTTTGACTTTTTGCCAGTTTTAAATAAGCTGTGATCTAACTGTATCACATCACCTACTCTGTACATGGAATATTCCCCTTCATAATACTTGAAATATCCATTAAGTCTAGGATTTTTATTTTATGGAAAACTTCCAATTCAACTCCATTAGAGTTTTTTTTTAAGTTCAATTAGCAATATGGGCTTTTAACAAATGTCATAAATAGCCATAGTTAATGGAAAGATTATCCAAATTACAACCAGACTAAAATAGAAAATACAGCTCATATATTCATGTCTTGATCTTCAGAATCCATTTAAAAATTACAACTGAATGAAAATATGACTGAGTCAAGGTCTTCATTTTTGTTTTTAATTGTAGTGTGATTTCAGATAATCTGGATGAGTTCATGAATAATTTTAGTTTTATATTTTGTCCTCTCAACAACTGTATAGGACAGGATTGTTTATAAACAATATAAAGCATATATAAGTTTTAGGTTATAAATCCGTTGTTCTGAGTATGCTCATAATAGAGTCCTAGCAAGCTGCAGTGATGGAGAATTTCTTCTTTCAACTTTCTAATTCTGAAATGTCTACTTCCTTTCTACTCTTAGGTTTTCTATGTATTAGAATCTCTCTAACATCTGAGCTGTCGTATCCAAAGTGTTCTTGTTATCTCTGAATGAGTCCCCAGGCATAGCTTTCCCATGACTCAGTAACAAACTGAAGCTAGAATTCTTCTTTCTAGCAAAAAAAACCCTTCCAGACTGCTTTAGTTAGGAAAGATGAATGAATGAAGACTCTTGCTGTCAGTGTTACATTTTCCTTTCCACATGCATTATCTCCAATTTCTGTTTTAATTTATTATTTTAAAAAAATATCAATAACATTTTCATTTAATTGAGCATTCAGTTCAAGTTTTGGCTAGAACGGGAAAGTATTTTGGTTGAATCTTTGTTGTATAACTACCATAAATAGAAAATAATTCAGAGGGATTGGGCACAATTTTAAGGAGAGCATGTAATTTGTTATTACACTTTTATTTGTTTTGTTTCAAAATTCATTATGTATATTTATGCATTTGAATCCAAACAATAGTAGCCTACTGAAAGATTTGGGAAGTATGAACATCAATAGCTAAACAGATTTATGCCTGCACATCAATTCAAAAATGCAAATCACTACATGCATTGTCATACATTTATTGGGTTTTCCAGAATATACAATTAGTTGTTGCATGCATAAGAACATAAAGCAATAAGAAGATAAGCTGGGAATCAGGGATTCTTCACTTTGTGTAGGTTCATTATTGTTATCCAACTAAATTTCTAATAGGCCATGAAATGTCTCCAGAATTATTTGCAATTTATTGTTCATTGCACAAAATAAATATATTTTCTGTAGCAATTGTTTGAATGGGGATTATGCATTTCTTCAATATTTGGCATCATCAGAGGGGGTAATTTGATATGTGTTCTGTTAATATCTTGTCTTTATTCCATTTTTCCCCATTAGCTTATATTTGCTGATTCAAATATAAAGCTCGCTTTAGGTGCACAGCATAGCTTAATGGTTCTATTATGAAGAAAGAAGGCATTATTTCTGATATGAAACATGCACTGAAGAAACACAGATAAATCTAAGATACTTGTTAACATACCGGATTTAGATAATTGTGAATTTCTTGAAGATCTTATCAAATGAAATGCAGACTATGTGAAATGGCCTTTAATTGTCTTTTATTTGGAAGTTTAGTATTTCCAGCAATATTGGATAAAATAAATCGGGAGAATATCTTCCTTCTTTTTCAAAATAAGGGGTATTGCATGTATGTTAAAAATGATAATGAAATCTGCGCTGTGCAATTAAGTATCACTGATAATTGGCCTGAAAATGAAATGTTAAAGAGAAGTCCTAAATACATCTGCTAAGTCTGAGAAAGCAATCAGCAAGAATATACTCTTCTCATGATATTGTAAAATTAGATTGCCAGAGCATTCTCATTCCATATGAATTTACCCAGATGGCCAGGAGAATCAAACATTTTTGGGGAGAACTTCATTGAAGACATTTCTACATCTAAATATATTTACAATGGGGAAAAAAGGTGAAGATATACAGGTTATCTATCAGTCTAAAACTTTTCTGCATGAAGGAGTTTGGCAGAAGCTCTTCCATTTCATATCTTCCCTAACTGATTTTTTTTCACATAGTTTCTTTTACAGATCTTTTATTAATCAGAATCACTTTAACAATAACAATAAATACAAATTTCATTATTTTTTCTGACATAATTTGTGATATAATTTGATGTCTTTTATTTGATCCCAATTAATTAATTAATTAAAGAAACCCGGTGGCTTAGTGGCTAAGATGCTGAGCTTGTCAATAAGAAAGCTTGTCGGGTTAGTTTGGCAGTTTGAATCCCTAGCACCATGTAACGGAGTGCGCTCCTGTTACTTGTCCCAGCTTTTGCCAACCTAGCAGTTTGAAAGCATGTACAAATACAAGAAGAAAAAGAAGGACCATCTTTGCAGGGAAGGTAACAGCATTCCATGCACATTTGGCATGTAGTCATGTTGGCCACATGACCATGGAGTCATCAACAGACAGCACTGGCTCTTTGGCTTTGAAACAAATATGAGCACCACCCCTAAAGTCAGGAACAACTAGCATGTATGTGCGAGGGGAACCTTTACCTTAAAGCTATGTGCATAATTTACATTATAAATCCTACATATTGAACAGGTTTTCAGCATATGTAAGAATAGTCTGTTCAGGAAAGGAACAGTGATGCATTGAATTGGAAAGCTGGAAAATGTCATCTAATGAGATGAACATCAATATTTTATGTTATGATAAAATTTGTTGTTTAAGATGTCATCAAGTTTGTCTTCTGGAAATAGATGCATTTACAAATGGATAGTTTATTTTATAAATAAAGTTTAGGTAGATCAAACCATAGGCTGTATACAATTTTCCAACTTCAATGCTTCATAGAATACATAGAATTGTAATATACAGTAGTATACAAAAGAACTTATGGAACACATTTTAACTACTATTTAAGTGGAACTGCATTATTTATATATGTGTGTATATATTCATGCATGCATGCATGGGCATGTGTGCATTTGTTTTGATACTATGATTAGATTGATTCACTAACTCTCATTCTAGACAATTTGAGTGAAATTCTCCATCATTGCTAAAAATTGGAGTGGTTGAATCATAACATGGTTTGGATATGATAGAATGTAAGTTCATTAGTTTCTATTTTTTCTTTATTTATTTATCAAATTTATATAGTTGCCAATCTCACCTAAAGCTACTCTGGACTGCACAGTACCATAAATCAAAAACAGAAACACAAATATAAAAATCATAACAAATATTGTTAAAATCCAAAATTGTCAGGCAGAATTTCTTCCTCTTTAAGCATTATATATAGAGACAAACTCTCTTAAAATTAACTTTTTGATCCAAAATGTCCAATGATAAAAATTGTTTATTCTGAATTTTAGTGTTTTTCTTCTTTAATTGTAATCTTTCATTCATCTAGTTCCTTCTACTGTCCATATCCCAAAGTCCCATCCTATCACTTAAAAAAAAAGAATTCAAATCAAAGTTTCTTATAATTAATTCCAACAAAATTGTTTCAAACCCTTAATCCAATTGTAACTTTCTAAAATTGAAGTTCTAATCACCCCTTTGCCATTTATCCCACATACACAGGTTTTAAGTCCTTAACCTTATATTTAAAGCTTCTTTAAATATTGAAATTTTCAGGCTTGTCAATCCAAAGGATAAAAAATAAATGAAGAATAAAAAATATCCTTCATCAAGAAAATTCTTCAGTTCTGTGGGATCTCCAAGCCTGGTCACATAAGCAGGTCTTGAAGACCTTTCAGAATATATAAAGGGATGGGACCAATATAATTTTAGCAAGGATGTTCCATAATAAAGACATGTCTCCTGGGACTCATGAAATGTAAATTCCCTGTCTGTGGTATCTGCAGCATACCTTCTCTGCAAGATGTGATGGGGTGTGTGTGTGATATATGTGGACAAAGGTTGTCACTCAGAAAGAACAGTGCTATGCCTTGTTGTTATAGAAAGTTGAATAGTCATTATTGCTGAAAATTTATTTTTATGGTCATTCAGAAGAAAAATAGAAATTAACCTTATATAGAGATGTCAAAAACACCACATTTTACGTATCTCTTTTTTAACCCAACTAAAACTGTCAATGAAGATTATGGATCAGGGATTCTGGACATATTTCAGTCATAACTGCCAACTGTCTTTTCAAAAGGAATGTATTATGTTTAGTTTTAAATAACATTAACTACATTTTAACTTACCTTGTATTGTTCATATTATTTGTAAACTGTTTTAACAATATAAATATTGATGATGATGATGATGATGATGATGATGATGATGATGATGATGATTGCATCTGTTGCAATGTAAATGGGATTTCACTTCAGAATTGTCATCTTTACACTTCATCCTGATGGCTACAAGTATTCATATAAATAATGATATCTACATTAAATAAAGCCTTGGAAAAATTATATTTATTTGCTTACTTACTTTATTTATTTTAGAAAAATTATATAGTAGCCTTCTTTCTCACAGCAACTATAAATGGCTTACAAGAATAAGAAACACAGTATAGAAGAAAAATAAAAAACAATAACCACCTACTCACCCTCGCACCAACACATAGTCAAATAAGCCATTTGTTGGACTCCATTCTACTTTGGGTGCCCCAGATCCGATGGTAAAACTAAGGGCTTTACAGAAGAGTGTCAAAGTGGAGACCAATCTAATTTTGAAAGGTTGATATTCCCAAGGTAGAGAGCTACCACAGAGAAAGCCCTTCTACTGGGTCCTGCCAGATGTACCTCCTTAGGAGTTGCAGTTTAATAAATACAGCAAATATCCAATGTATTATAATTTCTTCCAAGTTGGACTCAAATAGGAGAAAGTAGAAAGATTTTAAAAATGGAGTTCTTGGTACTTTCTGAGCTTGGTTGCTTATCGATATTTCATAACATGACTAGGTAACATCATTAGGATAAGTGAATATAGCCTATTCATAGCTATTTTCTGCCTATTTGTATACAATATATGAGAATGTGGTTTTCTCCTTGGTAAAACAATAGAGTATTTTTTTCTGTTGTTAAGTCCCGGTCCCACTACACTTACGGATGCAAAGAGGATGTAAAACGTTAAAAAAAGCTTGCCATCTGTTGGAAAACACTATGCATCCATTGTGTACTCACTGCATACGTGTTTCATACGCCCTATCCGTCAAGCATCCATCCACAGTGATTTCATCCACGCAAGAAGTTTTGAGCTGCACAAAACTTTGTGAACGGATGAACTTTCCGCCGTGTACGATGTACATCCGCGACATATACAGGCAACAAACGTTCTATGTCCGTTATCATCCATTAAATGTCCACTGTATCCCCTCTGCATCCTCTGGCCATCCCCTCAACTCTTATCCACTGCAGCTGAAAATGGAAAGAGGGAGGAAACAAAAGGTACATGGAACGTCTACACAGCGTTAGTAGCAAGGAAATAGAATGGATGTAAGCGTATGCATCTTACATATAAAGTATTCAAAATGGACAAAACATTTGTATCAGGGATGTATCTCGTATATTTAGGATGTCTGGAGTATGTCTAGAGTATGTAGAAGGCCCCATAGCGGACAACTGATATTTTCTATAAAAAGGGGGAGAAAATAATCTGGATCGCTGCGATGGTGGGATGTTGTAACTATGTATCATTTATGTGTTTGCAACTGTGTATCATTGCAACTATGTATCATTCAGGCATTTGCAACATTGTATCATTCACGTGTAATCATTGAGCTTCTGTCTCCTCAGTGACCTTTTACAGGGCACATACAGAGACAAGGAGCTAAACCTCTGTAGAAATAGTCTATTTACATTTGAGATTACATTGTCTGGCATGCAGCTTTGTGAAGAAGGAATATCCTGATCTAATTATAAATCTTGCCATCCTGTCTGACCTGGTATCTTACCTTGTTTGAGCTATTGTAAATCCTTTGTATCCTGTCTGACCTGGGCTTGACCTGGGCTTGACCTAGGCTCTGAATAAACAATCACCCCCTTTTGAATGAGCATAATAAAAGAGCGTGTGCCAAGACATTCTGGGCGCACTCATCCCGAGGAACTTCGTCTCCTGTCGTTTCTTTCTCCTTCGCTCCCTATCATGAGACGCCCATCTAATGCGGGATAGCAGATACCGCAGTGGACCATACAGTCCCACTATGGTTGCACTGGAGGTTTATCTATCCCACAATTATCCTTATCTATTCCACAAGCATGCAAAGGCTTAACCATTTTTCCAAAGTTTTCACCAACACTTTATTAAGTAAACAAAATGAACCAAGTAAACTAAGTGTCTTAAGCAAAGATAACCTTTATTAACTTCCTTAGGTAAACTTTATGACTTTATTAAATAAGCAAAATGAACCAAGTAAACTGTATTAAGTGTCCTAAGCAAAGATAAACTTTCTTCGGTAAACTTTTGACTGTATTAAATAAGCAAAATGAAGCAAGTAAAGTGTCTTAAACAAAGATAAACTTAACAAGTAAACAACTCAGTCTCTGACACTATTCTCAGTCATTCAGAGTCATGTCCATGGTCTCAGCTGTTAAGCAGGCAGGGACTGTGGAAGTGGCTGTGGCTTGAGTGCTGGTCTGAGGCACCATTGGGGTGCTTGGCCCTGAGGGTACAACAGGTGGTGGTGTGTTCAGGAAGCTATCCAAGAACTGACTCAGTCCCGTGAGGTTGAGAAGCCCTTCATCAAGGACTTGAGATGTCAGTCTCAGTACTGATGACAGATTGTCCATTGACGGGCTTGGCTGTGGGGTGGAGGAAGGGTTGGGAGGATTGTAGCAGGGCTGTTTGGTCTACATCTGGGTGAGGACTGGTGTCTGTGACATCCGATGAACCTGGGCCTGGACTGGGAAGTTCTGCTTGTGCTGTGGGAAGTCCTGGTAGTCATAGCCTTGGTAGGTAAGGGGCTGTTGAAAGCCGTGGAAGGGCTGTGACATCACCTGGGGTGGAGGAGCAGACCTGGACTGGGTAGGAGCAGCTTCAGTTGAACCTTGAGGGTTGCGCAGAAGAGCTGTGATCTTCTGCTTCACTGGGCCTCAAGCAGGTCCCTCAGGTTCTGGCTCATGTAGGTGATGAAGGGCTTCCGGTCCGAGGATGGTATGTTGTAGTGGACCAGCTGAGAGAGAAGTTCTGTGCTGGTCTTCAGAGTCAGTGCCAGGGGGTGGGATGCTGGTTCTGGCCTTCTTCACCTTGCCAGGGCTTGAACGAGTAGGCACGGGCTTCTTCTTCTTGCCTGACTGACGAACCATGGTATTCCTGCAAGATGTATGTGGCAGCACGTCTTTCCCCTGTATGCTGACTGTGTGCATGCTGCATTCTTTTATATCCACGGAGCTGATGCAATTAATACTCCCCACATGTGCAGTGAACGCTTTGCATCCGATATACATCCGCGCAGCATCCCCTTTGTTTCCTATAGGCGTCTGTGATGCATCCGCTTCATCCACTATGCATCCATTCCTTCCGCTATGCGTCTGCTTCGAAATTCCCCCCATAACCCCTTCAGAGGTATCATCCGCTTCCATCCGCTAGGCTTCCGATGAACATCCATTTAACATCCCCGCTACGTACTACCCACATCCATTCTTTTCCGTTCTTTTCCATTCTGGTTATGCAAATTTTTGCCACTTTTTGGAGCGGATGACAACGGATGGAGCCACCTCCAAAATTTTGCTCATCCACTGTGTCCTTTATGTATTCGTTTTGCGTCCGTCGGCCAGTGGGACCGGGCCTTTAATCCCTACTTATTTAGGTGTTAACTACCGAAGCAAATATGTTCTGGTTTTTTTGTTTCCTTCTTAGCTTTTTATTGTCTCTTTGGAATAGTGTGTAAATGTGGTTTATCTCTATGTCCATTGGTAGCTTCAGTCCTTATTTACATATATTCTCCTGTATTGATAATTTTATCATTTTATTTCAAAGTATAAACTCATGACACAGAATAGAACTTAAGGTTGAAATGATTGGGGTGGGTGGGAATGAGAAGCTAAACTATTATTGTAAATTTTGCATGTTTTTCCTTAATAACTGTAGGAGCACCTGTGCAGCAATAAAATAATAATGATTTCAAAATTAAAAAAATGAAAATTCCACAGCTGCATATACTGAGAGACAATGGGGAGGAATAACTACTTTCCTTTTAAAGCAAGCAGAATCCAAAACTGATTTTCTACCTGTAAAATTCTTTTTTTCCTAACTGAGATAAAAGTTATAAGTGCACTGGAATGAAACACAGAATATCAAAGAGGAAGTAGAATCTGCCTGGATAAAGAGATATCATTCATTCCAATAGTTTTGCAATATATCTAATATTTTATAAATTTGTATTTGAAAAATTCATGGATATGCAAAATCCATGCTTCTTGAAATATGCATATTTAAAATCTATAATTGTCTGAAAGTGGCTTTCAGATTCTCACGCTTGCTGCTTTAAAAAGATATTAGAGAAATACTATTTTATTGCATAGAAAATAATCCTGTGAAAGATTACTTTCATGAAACTGCTCCTTAAGAAATTGATAATTATAAAACAACTGAGAATTTTTAAATATAAATATTGAAGTATATTTCCTCTTCCTCCATCTTTTTGATCTTTTCTTCTTGGTACCCACTCTGCATCCATGCAATTTTAAATGGCTCACATGTGTCAGTCTTTTGCTTCTCTCACTTGCATGTCTGTGTGTGGTGTCCTTTATATGTCCCTTGAGTTGCTATTATGGAAAAGATCCCACACTGCATGCTTCAGCTCTTCCACATTAGTAGGCAAGGATAAAGCGGATTAAGATTATGCCAAGACCTACCAATGTCTAATATTTATACAATCAGCTTGCTTAAATGGGGATAAAAGTAGTAATTACCTTGCAACTTTGGTAAGTACAAGAAACAGATTTGAAAGCCAAGGAAGGTTCATAGAGATAACAGATTGTCAGGTAGTAGAGGTATCCCAACAGGCCTGTAAATGCAGCCAGTGGTTAATCTTGTTACAATGACAGATTTTATCTCAGTTGTTTGTTCAAAGGATTTTCTGAAGCAAGCAGACAAAAGAGAATTGGGACAGTTCCACAGAGCTACAACCTCTCTCTTTTTATTTGCATAAGTCAGGATGCAGTAACATACCACACACACACACACACACACACACACACACAGACTTAACATTTTCAAAAAAATGTCTGATCACTTCTGAATTGTTCCTCTTGTCATTTAATTTTGTGATGACTTCTGAATGGTTAATTGGTTGTATAATATATCTATAACAAACATGCAATCAGTAATTCATTGGAGTAATAAGAAGGATAGCCTAAATATGTTTTTTTTTCCTTTTAATTCTTAAGAATTGCAGGACTGAAACAAGGAATGTGTATACCTTATATAACTTTTTTTTTCTTTCAGTAGGTAACTCAGTGTCTTAGATCAGGACAGCATATACTTTTTTAAATAAATGAATAAATAAATGTACCAATATGCACTTTCTCTATTAGATCAAATTTTAACCATTATTCAGGGTCCACACTTGAAATCTATAACTAAACTGAGTGTGTTGTTCAAAGCAAAAAAAAGTGAATGTGTCTTTCCATGTGTAAAGGGACAAGAATAATGTTTATGTCATAGTTTTGGGAGAAGAAAAATTCATTTTAAACTGTAGCTGATGATGTACAGGTAGTCCTTTAATTACTACCACAGTTACGAACAGAATTTCCATTGTTAAGCAAGACAGTTGTTAAGTGAAGTGTTTTTGATTTTATGACTTTTTTTTTATGACTCTTAAGCAAATCCCTCAATCGTTCTATAAATCTGTATTTCTTTATTGATTTTGCTGGCTGGATCGGCTACAAATGTTGATCATATGAATCCATGCAATTGTCATAAATGCATATCAGTTGCCAAGCACCCAAATTTTGATCACATAAACATGGAGATGCTGTAATAGTTGTAAGTATGAGAACCAGTCATAAATAATCTTTTTCACTGCTTGTTGTAATTCTGAACAATTATTAAACAAATGGTCCAGGACTATTTGCATACCTTCATATATAATATAATGTCTAAGCATTAAGATGAATGTACACACTGAGCAGAGGTGGTATTCAGGAGGTTCTGATCAGTTCTGCTCAGGGTGGGATTCTACAGGTTTGAACCTATTTGCTAGAACCAGTTGTTACAATTCTAAGCAGTTGGAAAATCAGTTGTTAGAAGAAATTACTGGCCTAATCCTGTAAAGGCCCTGTCACACTGCCCAATGGATGCAAAACGTTAGTAAAAATGACACAATGGACGAGAACAATTTTCCATCCATTGTTATCCTATCTCAGAAGGGGCGAAAATTTGCATAAACGGAGCGGATAACACGGAAAGGAACGGATGCGGGGAGGACGCACGGCGGATGGAAAGCGGATGCGGAACGGAAGCCCAGTGGATTGAAGCGGATGAGAGCAGATGGCACATCCGCAAGGCTTCCGGGGGACCTCAGCAAAGCGGACGCGGAACGGATACAGCGGATGCAGAGCGGATGCACAGCGGATGAAGCGGATGCACAGCGGAAGCCTTGCGGATGCACAGTGGAAGCCTAACGGATGCCTAGCGTTAATTGCGCATGCGGGGAGGATGCATTGTGTAAGCCCCGCGGATATAAGGGAAGCAGCTCGGAAGCAGGTCACCATTCAGAGGAAAGACCTGCTGCTGGATGGATTGACAGCCTTGCCTGCCCTGCCTGCATGCCTGCCTGCAAGCCTTGCTGCCGGCCTTCTGCAAGCCTTGCTGCCAGCCTCCCTGCCAGCCTTGCTGTCTGCCTGCCAGCCTTGCTGCCAGCCTCCCTGCCAGCCTTGCTGTCTGCCTGCCTGCCAGCCTTGCTTCCAGCCAGTCTGCCTGCCAGCCTTGGTGCCTGCCTTCCTGCAAGCCTTGGTGCCAGCCTTCCTGCCAGCCTTGGTTCATGCCTGCCTGCCAGCCTTGGTGCCTGCCTGCCTGCCAGCCTTCCTGCAAGCCTTCCTGCAAGCCTTGGTTCATGCCTGCCTGCCAGACTTGGTGCCTGCCTTCCTGCCAGCCTTCCTGCCAGCCTTGGTGCCAGCCTTCCTGCCAGCCTTGGTGCCTGCCTGCCTGCCAGCCTTCCTGCCAGCCTTGGTTCCTGCCAACCTCCCTGCCAGCCAGCAACCCCACAACCATGGGGAAGAACAGAAAGCCTCAGCCATCTGCTGCCAGCCCTGGCAAGAGGTACAGGGCTACCATCCCGTCCCCTGGCCCTCACTCTGGTTGTGCTGGGGCTTCTGCAGCACTGGCTCGCTCTTCTGGGGCTGGGGCTTCTGCTGTTTCTGCTTCTGCTTCTGGAGGAGCTGATGATGCGGGGGATCAGACAAGCACTCCAGCACCAGCCATCTCCACAGCACCTGGACCCTTCACCGCTGAGACTGAGTGACCAAGAGGAGTGCCAGAAACTCATTTTTGTTTCATAGCTTGTTGTTAATAAAGTCTATTTTTGATTCACACACTTGCTTCATTTCTTTTTTTTAATAAAGTCTTGGTGGAAACTTTTAGAAATGGTTTAAGCCTTTGCATGCTTGTGGGATGGGTTAAGATAGCAGTGGGATTGGTTGAGATAGCAGTGGGATGGGTAGGGATACCTTTGGGATGGGTAATAGCTGTGGGATGGGCAGGGATACCTTTGGGATGGGTAATAGCTTTGGGATGGGCAGGGATACCTTTGAGATGGGTAATAGCTGTGGGATAGATAAACCTCCAATGCAAGCATAGTGGGACTGGAAGTTCCACCCTCCCAGGTGCCACACCTATGGCCCTTTATTATCAACAATAATGTAATCAATCATCCACACATGTCAACATAAACACAACTCTTTATTAAATGCCCTGTTCATTGTAGCCCCACCCAACAAACATGCCCCAATCTCATCCGTGTGATGAGACAGGCTGAAGGAAGCATCCATTAATCATCTATCATCCTGTCTTGCCACTTCACTGCTCCAGCTGTGGAGTTGCACCAGCGTCTCAGGAGGTTGTGCTGCTTCTTCCCTTCACGTGAGGCTCTGTTGGGGCCTTGCACATCCTCAGTGTCGATCAGGTTTCGCCCTTGCCTCCATTCGCCAGGCTCCATGTCCCCATTGCCTTGCTGGAGGTCCACAAGCCTATTCTGCAAGACTGGGTAGCGGGTGCGCATGAGATTGTGCATGATGCAGCAAGTTTCCACAGTCCTCCTCACGGTCTCTGGGCGATGCTGCATGGTGGTGAGAAGTACCTGGAACCTGTTGGCCAGGATACCAAAGGCGTTCTCCACCACCCGCCTTGCCCTGGACAGCCTGTAGTTGAAGATCCTTTCTTCACGGGTGAGGCATTTGGAGGTGTACGGCTTCATGAGGTAGGTTCTGAGGGAGAAATCGTCTTCCCCCACGATGAAGTAGGGCACATCTTGCATGTCGTTGGGCAGGGGGTCTGGATCTGGGAAGCCCATGATGTGGTTGCCTTCCAGCCCCTCCTTGAGGTGACTGGCATTGTATACCTGGGCATCTGAAGATGAGCCGTTGCCTGAAGCATCGATGTACATGAACTTGTAGTCAGCATCGACCATGGGTGAAGAGGATGATGCTAAAGAAGCCCTTGTAGTTGTGATAAGTGGACCCTGACTTGGCTGGCGCTTTGCAGGCCACGTGCTTGCCATCTATGGCTCCAACGGTGTGGGGGAAGTTCCACTTCTGATACCACTGCTCTGCAACTTTCTTCCATTCTTCTTCAGTGGAGGGGCACTGGAGGAGCTCCTCCATGTATTCTTTGATGATGGCCTGCACCACTTCTCTGACCACAATGCTGATGGTGTTGTGTGGCACCCTCCAGCCGTACTGCATGCTCCTGTAGGTGGTCCCTGAGGCCAGGTGGCGCAGTCATTGCCACCTTGAGCCCAGGGTCCAGGCTGGGGCGGAAGTTGGTGTTTGCCTTGGTCAACCTGGATGTCAGCCACTGCACAACTTCATCAAACATGGCTGGAGGCATCCTCATGAAGTTCTGGAATGCCCGAGTGTCTTCGTTCCTGAGCTCCACCATCAGCTTGTTGTACAGTCCGTCCTCTGTTCTTCTGGTGAACCATCTTCGTACCCAGACGCTTCTTGGCCGCCTCTTTTTCTTCCCATAGTAGAGTTCACAGAGCCTGTAGATGGCTTTGCACTATTGCAGAAAGATGGTGGCTGCCAAAAGGAGTTTGTTATGATCCACGGTGGACATGACTGGATGCTGTGGAAGAGGAAGAGTCAGATGAAGGCTGCAGAGGTCTGCACCGCAGGGCTGCTGTTCTGAAAGTGAGATCCAGATTTGTTGCTCCCCCTTTTTATAGGCAGTATAGGTTTTCTCCTATGTGTCCCTTTGCATCCTCTAGGCATCCTCTAGACATCCTTAATATCCGAGATAGGTCCCCTCTGCAAATGTTTTTTCTGTTTTACATGCTTTGTTTCCATGCTGCATCTGCTAGGCATCCATTCTGCATCCGTTCCGTGTCCGTTCCACTTCCTCCCTGCTTCCGTTTACTGCTGGAGCGGATGTGAGTTGCGCGGATATGCAGCGGATGCCTAGCGGATATAGCAGATGCGTAACGGATGCAGAACGGATGACTAGCGGATGCAGAACGGACGAATTGGATAAATTTTCCGCTCAAAAGTTTTGAGCAGCTCAAAACTTTCTGAGCGGATTAAACGTCAATAAACGGATGCTGGACGGATAGAGAGGAAGCAAAACGTATGCAGTGAGTAGAGAACGGATGCATCGTGTTAATCAATGGATGGCAAGTGTTTCTCTCCATTTTACATCCTCTTTCCATTCATTGGTGCAGTGTGACAGGGACTTAAGGAAGGCAGGAAGGAAACATTCCAGTGTTGCTTACAGAAACTGCCACTCCATTAACCCTTATTACATTCTTAGAAGGACTAGATTTCTCAGAAATGTCTCTGGAGTTTTTTCCCCTCCTTTGCTGGCACTTTGCTTGTGTGGAGTGACCATTCAAAGTTACAATGGCACTGAAAAAGGTGACTTATTACCATTTTTCACACTTACAACTATTGCAGCATCCCCACAGTCACGAGAAGCCAGGCAAGGAGATGCATGCCTCGATGTGAGTGATGTTGAGTTGGCCATGGCCAGCCAGTCACATTATCACCAAGCCATGCCCACCAACTAAGCCAAGCCCACAGAACTGGTTGTTAAAATAATTGAATCCCACTCCTGGTTCTGGTGTACCAGGAGCAGAAATTTTGAGTAGTTCGGAGAACCGGCAAATACCATCTCTGACTGGAGATTTTACAGTATCCTTTCTCTGCCACACCCGCCAAGCCACACTCACAGAACCGGTAGTAAAAAATATTTGAATCCCACCACTGACACTAAGCCTGTCTGCTACATTCAATATATCCTGTTTTGCTGGACAACATTTCATGAAAACAGTAATTTTATTCAGTCAGACAAAGAAATAGTTCTGATATATCACTCCTACTAATGGAGAAACCAACCTCATTCTGTCCTTCGTTATTTGCAAAAAAACTACACAACTTTGATTTTTTTTCTTTAGCACATATTAATCAAATTCTCCCCACCCCAAACATATAATAGAAACATACTTTAACAAATGAACATATTATACCACATTTCTTCTGAGAAAATTAAAGATGTGAAGGTAAGAGGGAATTGTTCATTTTGCTTCTCTCTACTAAAGGGAAGTTAGGTATTACCTGGCTGGAGATGGAATAAGCTTGGCCAATAATAAATCTGAATAAATAATAAACAAGAATAAACCTGGCCAGGATTTGCTTCAGGGAAATACATAAAAATCATTGCAATCCATATTAGCTGTTAAAGGATGAATAATAACCATCTTGTTGCCAGTGTAGTTCCTGAACTACTGGTACCTATTCATTATTCTATAAAGCTCTATTAGATATATGACATATGAAGAAGAACATCCAGCCAAATTCAATACATAATGAATTAGATGTTTTAACAATCAATAAAAGAACAGGAAACTAGCTTAATCTTTTTGTCTCTAATCATTGTGTAAGGAGTGGTGAAGAATAATGAATTGAAAAAGATCAAATAAATAGCCATTTAAAATTAAATATCAAATATTTTTGTCAAACTTCTTATTTGTCAAATCTGTATTGGAGCTATTGAAAAAAAGTGTCAGTGAGGAATGAAAGTGAGGAAACCTTTAATTTTTACTTTGAAGAAAAATGGGGAGTATTTTATTTAAGATTTGACAAGCATTGTAACTAAATATACTTTTTTAAATGTTTCCATTTTTTTTGCCTAAGGATCTACAATATTTTTTAGAATTATAAATCCCTCTTAACAGAGAAAAAATGTAATTTACAATAGCCCCATACCAACATATAGTTTTGCTTGGTTTCTTTAAGGGGTCATTTGAAAATTCTACCTCCATCACTTTAAATATTTCAAAATATTTAATTAAAATACTGTCTTTGCAACTAAAAATCTTTGAGGTATAGAATAATAATAAATCATAACAATAAAATAAGATGCACTTTAGCAATGGAAAGACTTCTACCTACAAAATGAGTATATGTTATTCATTGATAGATGTCACAAGTACCCAAAGTACATTTTAAATGCTGACTGCAGCATAGTTTTTGGAATTTTGGGGTGATTATATTTTTGGAAGAGTTCATGACCATGCCAAGGTAGACAATGTGAAAAATCTCATCGCTGGATAAGGATCTCTTTTAGACTAGATTGGGTATGAAGAATAAAAGATCCATATACTTAATTCAATAGAGGTACTGATCAGGGCAACAAATAGGAAAATTGGGCTGTAATGCTAATTCCTCTAGAGGCAGAGCTTCTCATTACCATTGTTATCATCTATGTGCACTTAGCTCACCCATATCTTAGGCTACAAACCATTAATTAAAAGAGCAGGTGGCACATTGAGCACAAGAAAGCACGCTATAATAGTTTCAGATAAAATGTTTTTTCAAAAGCTGCTGATCATGCAAGTCTAGGCATATTCTGGACTGTGCACATGCAGCCATTTCTAGGAAACATTTCATACCAGTTGTAGCTACATGGGGGGGGGGGGACGACACAAAAATCTTTATTAGACTTAGTTTATAAAAGATCCCACTATGGAATAGGGTGTGGAAGGAGCAGATTATGTTCATTAAAATATATGTTTATTGAAATTCTCACCCTTTTATGTCCATGGACAGGGTGAATTAGAAGCCCTCTCACTGCACAAACTGAAGTTCATGAACTTCTTCTCCCTTCCCCATCCTACTTTGTTAACTTTTTTACATATAGGATGCAATGGGGACAAATGTGAAAGGTGAGGAATAGTAATGAGCCACATAGTAATAGGCACTGGCTATTCCAGTTAATGTCCTTATGTTAACTTGATAATAGTAACAGAAAAGAAGTTTCAGTGCTAGGATTTTGGAAAGATACTGAGTTTCAAATAAATCTCTTTGGAGCTGTGGGCTGGGCTGGAATACCAAATAAATTGAGCTTCAACATTGATTTGTTCTAGCACTGAATTTCTGATCTAGCAAATTGTTTATTAACTGCTTCAATCGCAGATGGATTTAAGTTTAAAAAGAAAAATAAGCAATGCAGGAACAATAAAATAAAATATAATAAATTCATAAAAACAGTTATAATAAAATAGAATATATGTACCATAATAATATAAGGGACATGGTGGCTCAGACATTGAGTTTGTTGATCAGAAAGGTCAGTAATTCAGTGGTTTGAATCTATAGCACTGCATAACAGGGTGAGCTCCCATTACTTGTCCCAGATTCTGCCAACCTAGCAGTTCGAAGCATGTAAAATGCAAGTGGCAAAATAGGGGCCACTTTGGTGGGAAGATAATAGCATTCCATGCACCTTCGGCATTTAGTCATGCTGGCCACATGACCACTGGAGATGCCTGCGGACAGTGATGGCTTTTCAGCTTTGTAATAGAAATGAGCACCGCCCCCTAGAGCCAGAAATGACTAGCACGTATGTACGAGGGGAACCTTTACCTTTGCCTTACCATAATAATAATCAGATATCGCATACCAACAATATGACAAGAATTTCTCATCATATATCTCATAGGTTGAGATTGTCAGCAGATATTCTCTGTTTATTAGAACTAGACAAGCATCATGATTTGTGCAATTGAAATATTTGAGTCTTTTGAAATAATAGGAATGTAAGTAAAGACATAAATGTTCAATGAGAGAATGGTGAGTTTAAAAATAAATTTGCAGAGCATAAGTCAGGATTTCCCAAACTATGAAATATAGTTCACTTGGGGAGTTGAATATAGAGCTCAAGGAGGTATGAAGAACTTTTTTATTTAAATTGTTACAATAAATCTGCTTTTCCCAATGTTTCATTGTTTTGTTTTCATTATTCATTTGCATTCATTTTTGGTACTTGGATTTTTAGAGGAAGAGTTTACATTAAGTTCTACTAATGGGAAATGTGAAGGCAAAACATTTACAAATCCCAGGTCTTAGTTCATTAAGGTATTTTTGCTTAGATATTCATCTAACTATGTTACTGTTTCTATAACAAGAAAGAATATTCACCTTGATTGTACCTTCTCTTCAAAGTAGTAGTTATTATAGTTATTATAGTTAATAGTAGTTGGCAAATCTAGGTAGCATAGAAAATAGTCTCTGAGATGTGGTAGCTTAATGGTTAGAATGTAGTATTGAAGGCTAACTGCATTCTACTGCCAGGAGTTTGATTCTGACTGGCTCAAGGTTGATTCAACCTTCCATCCTTCTGAGGTTGGTAAAATGAGGAGACAGATTGTTGGGAGCAATATGGTGATTCTGTAAACCAGTTAGAAAAGGCTGTAAAGCACTATGAAGTGGCATATAAGTCTAAGTGCTATTGTTATTGAAAGAGTCAAAATGTAAATGCAATGCTTTACTATAGCTCTTTCATTTTCTTCTAGCATTGTTTACATCTTGAAGGCCATGAAAATTCATGGATCCTGATCCAAGTAATACAACACAACACACTTCCTTGTGATTTTTTTTTCTTTTATTAGAAACATTAATTTTGTTTGCAGGTATGAAAGTAATTTAAGCAGGATGTAATTACAGCAGCTAAAAACCTGTATGCCTGTCCCACCTCCTTCTCAGAAGCTTTCTTTTAAGTCTTCAGCTCTCTCCTTTCTCTTGCCGGTACTGAAGCAGTTCCTTATCCTTCATTTTTCACAAGGGAAATTATTATCCATGAGAAACTATGCTATCTTTGCTCTCCATTTCTGCTATCAGCTAAAAAAGAAAAATGTATCTGTAAGATCACATATTGGAGTGACAGGTAGTCTTTTCCTGTAGCATGCTGTCACAGTTTATGTGCAAATAAATTTCCTTGGCAGCCTGCTACATGTTCAACTAATTTAATACAATCTCTAATTGATTGGGACTGTACATGTGACCATTCCAAGTAAGAAGACACAGTATTAATAAATGGGGGAATGCACTGAAACAGAATGGTATCTATCAATCACACAAGAAAAACCCATTACCAATGAACCAAATTGAGCAAATGTGGGGGAAAAAACCAGCCCATTTTGTTGTACAACTGTAAATGAATGTATAATTCAAACATTTAACATGCAATCTATAATCCAGTTGGAAATCTCTCTATACCTGTGTTTTCCCTGGTTTTGCTTTTTCTTATTTTTGGAACTGAATTGTGTTATTATAGGAAATGAGGAAGAAGGTTCTCTATTCTGAAGAACATTGACAACATGGCAAACAAAATATAAGTTACAAATCTGAAGATGTAGCACCTTAGGTTTAAAATGCAATTTGCCTATTTCAAGTCACCAATTTATACTTGCTGTTTAAGAAGAAAGGAACATTTACAAAGTGATGAGACTGCTTAATGTCATGCTGATAAGGAATCTATCATCCTGCTGTGTTTCAGAAGCACCAATTAAATTAGTTTTTAACATGAAACACATTTATTGTATGAGTTCCCTCCCAATTACCTGTGTCATCTGCTCAGAATTATAAAGCTATCTTCAGAAAATCTGCATACACTTGGAGCAATGCAGGATCTTTCAACATTTATGTTGAATGTTTAATGAGAAAAACAGTAATGTTTCTTCTAGAACACTAAATGTATCCCCTGGGATCCCTGTAAATATGGCTAAGACCTGATCCTCAAACTGAATGAAATGAAATTATGAAGAACACATTTTTGTTTCAATGTATAAAATTAATATTTGTCTTTTAAAGAGTGTGTGTGAGAGAGAGAGAAAGAGGGGGGGAAAGAAGGGAGGGAGGGAGGGAGAGAGAGAGAGAGAGAGAAAGAGAGATATTTACTATTATAAAGCTCTTCTACCATTCCTTTCAAGTTCTATAAAATGTTGGATTCTCAATATTTTCTGAACTTAGTTCTCTTGTTGCAGATGTTTCATCATCAGAGCTCTCAGAAGATCTCAGAGAAATGAACTTTGTTCATTTTGGGTATTGGGTATTTATTGGATCAAGTCCTGTGAAATGAAACTCACTTAAGAAGCAACAAGCATATCCTCCCTTATCATATACCTATACAACCCTAACTACCAGATAAGCAGAAACCAGTGTCTAATCATCACAGTAAGCACCAGATAATAGCATGTCAATTAAAGGAGAAACAATAACACATCTTGTTCACTCAGGTAAGACTCCTAGAGAAGGTACTATAACAACAAACCTTACTTCCCCACTGATGTTACTTAGCATGTAATGAAATATCTGCAAGAAGAAAACAAAGTTCAGAGAACACGAAGAATCCCACAATTTAATCCTGAGTTACATACATTCTCCATGAAAACAATTGTATTGGCTGTGTAAAATTCATTGACATAGTAAACTGCAGAAAAATGGAAGAAGCAACAGTCAAAAGAAAAAGTAGATGGCTGGTTGGCCATCATTTTCTTCAGATTTCTCCTCTTAAATGTTGCATTGGTTAGTAATGAGATTGCTAACAGAATCTGAATCCCTTCAGATACTGAACAGGATAAAGGAATTGAAGTTCTGATTGTTGTGAAAGAACTAGCACTTCCATGAAAGAGGAGATTCATAGTCTGAGAATGTTCCTTGATCTTCTACTGTTACTGGATTTACAGGCGGCAGCTGCAAATTGTGCTTGGTTCATGCCAAAAGCAACGGTTATGTTTATCAGTTGCTGTCACATCTACTGCTGTTAATTCCAAAAGGTTGTCTAACAAATAAGAATATGATCTGAGTTCACCCGAATAATTAAAAAAAAATTTTAACTACAAAGTAAAAAAGAACACACAATTTAACTTAAAAATAAGAAAAATCAAGAAAATAGAAGAACAAAAAATATATAAAAGAAAGAGAAAATAATGAAAAAGAAACTTCTGATCTTTTTAAAAGCAGTTGTAAATTCATTTATGTTTTACCTTAACCTTAAAGTTACATCAGTTTCCTTCTTTCCATCATTTATCCTTTCTAACCATGAAATCCATACATCTTCAGTTTATATTTTTTCAGCAAAATATATATCCCATTTCCCCTACAACAACAACACTGTGAAATGTTTTTCGCTGAGAGAGAGTGCTCTAATGTCACTGAATCAGCTTTCATGTCTAAGGTTGGACTAGAAAGAACTTCCAGGCTCCAGGTTTCTAGCCTGATTCCTTAACCACTAAGCTAAACTTCATGATATTGCTATAATATATTCTTATTAGCTAATATTCAAGAAATAATGTGCAAACTTTAAAACTTGAGGCGTTGCTCTCCCGGAGGGCTCCCCACAAACTGCCGAATGGGTTTGAGGAAAGACACAACATGTTTTCTCCTCGGGGTGAGTGAGCCCCGAACTAGCTCGAGATAAGCTCTTTTATTGAGGTTTGGGTGGGTTACAAAATGTCAGAAGGCAAGCATGTGATCCTAATTAACCATACTCAAACTGACACATTGGGTTGAATACACATATATGGCAAC
>BLBF01000040.1:39929186-39959644 GCA_015471245.1 Laticauda colubrina
CCTATCTGACTAACGCTGCACATTCTGTTTAGCTTGTCTACCTAACCCTGGTTGGGGAACCCAGGCTTAACAGGGTTGATGACTTCGAATGTGAGAAACATGAAAAGGAGAGTGGCGAGTAGAAATGAGTGTTTGCAATTTAATAAAGAGAGTAAGTAGTTCAGAGTCAAGAGATGGAGAAAGGTATGATTCATAGATGGAGGATACGATTTGAGTTACATACAGGCTGTCAAGAATTAGATTGAAAGGTTGAGAAGGAAACATCTGAAAAGCCAGTATAGATGCAAAGAGTTCTGCTCTCTGAGCGGATTTCTGGGGTGGTGTTATCTTCATGTGCCACTGGCCATCCTGTTGCCAGGCACATGCCCCAAAAGTTTTGCTCCCATCAGCAAAGACAGTAAGTGCGTGAGGGATCAGTTGAAGAGAGTGAGGGGAATTCCATGAAAGAGGTACAGTTTTTAGTAATAGTAGTCTTGGGTCTGGAGGCGGATGGCAGGAGACTTCTCCTGGCCAATCAGCAAGTGCAAACTGCAATTCATCAAACATAGACAATAACGATTCCCAGATAGAAAGAGAAAAAGGATCATACAGCACAGAAGGTTCTAAACCTATAAGGAGTCTACAATGATAGCGAGCCTTTGAGTTAAGTAAAGAAAGTTGTGTGGGTTTGGGAGTGATAGATGTTTGGGAAGTATGAGTAAGGTGGAGCCATTCAAGAATGAGAAGCCGTGGCAGCCCTTCCCTCTGAATCAGGGCAGCCGTAGGCAACATGACTGTATTTAAAACTAGAACGGAGACAGGGAGATTAGAAGCAAATCTATCCACCCACACTGAACTTAGGGCTGTATTGACTTGTTCCAATGCATGAAGTTGTTGAGTGTTAAAGGTGATTCGGTCTGCAGGATGAGAACCTTGTGTAAGGGCAGAGAAAAGGGGAGAAAGTTGTGCAGTAGTAAGGGCCATATAGGGGCAAGCCCAATTAATGGACCCTAAGTACTGTTGTAATTGAACAAGGTTAGGATTTTTAGAGAGATGTAAGAGAGGCATGCTTGGAGCTGCAGCTGAGCGAAGGACAACATGACCCAGGTAAGAAAAGGGAGGTGTAAACTGAATTTTTTCAGGGGCTACAGTGAGGCCCTCCTTCTGTAAGATTGTTAGAAGAGTAGGTAAATGAGGTTTGACTGTCCCAGGAGGTCCTGGGGCAGCAATTAAGATATCATCCATGTAATGATAGACCAGAAAGGAAGGAAAAAGAGTATGGAAAGGTTGAAGGATTTTATCCACATAATATTGACACATAGTAGGACTATTGAGCATTCCCTGGGGTAAAACTTTCCACTGATAACGAGAAGTAAGCTTTGCATTGTTGAATTCAGGGACAGTGAAGGCAAATAACTGCCTATCTTTTGGATGCAACAAGATAGAGAAGAAACAATCTTTTAGATGTATGACAGATAGATCATAGTCCCTGGGGATGATGTTTGGGTTTAGAAGACCACACTGTAAAGGGCCCATAGGTTGAATAATGGCATTAATTTGCCTGAGATCAGACAAAAACCTCCATTTTCCTGATTTCTTTTTTATAACAAAAACTGGGGTATTATAGGGACTAAAAGAAGGTTCAATGTGCCCTTTGGCAAGCTGTTCTTGCACCAAGGAGTGCAAAGCAGTTAGCTTTTCCTGTGTGAGAGGCCATTGATCCACCCACACAGGGATATCTGTTCTAAGAGAAAGAGGAAGAGGCAGATGAAGGCTGCAGAGGTCTGCACAGCAGGGATGCTGGTCTGACTGGAAGCTGTGGAATCAGGTTCCCCTGTCCATTGGTGACCAAAGTCACTGGACATGCAATTAGATCTACATATTCCTCTGGTTCCAATGATCCCTGCGCACGAGCTTGAGCTAGTGCCGTGGCCACCGCCCCAGAGGTAGGGGGGTGATTAAGATTGGCAACAGAAGAATTAGGGCCAGGAACAGAGGAAGGGGGATACGGGGGAGTGACAGGGGACTGACAGGCAGTAGCAACTGCCACTGTGTTGTAAGCAGGAGGCTTTGAGTCAAAGGTCTGTTGTTCTCCTTTTTTCGGATACAGCAAATCAATCATGGCCATAAGGGCCTGCCATGTTGTTAATAATGATGGAGGGGCTCGTGGGGGCTCATGGAGCCATTTCCCCATATGCACCCATGTTGATTTTTTCAGTGACCCTTCCTCCTGATAGGCAGGGCAATGGTCTCCCAGATACTTCAGAAGGATTTTAACGTTTGATTGGGAGACGGGGTAAATGGTACTACCGTTTGATTTTTGAATTTTATTAGCTTTCCTGACTAACTTCTCCAATTCTTGCAAATGCACAGTCTGCTTTTTGGATAGGTCCTGCCCCATAACTCACGTGAGGTTGCATGATGTCTGTTCCAGACAGCAAGTAGATGGGGTGTCAGGCGGCGTAACACGGCACCCGAACTTCGTCCGCAGGTTCAATGAATCACGGAGTGGAGCCCGGGTCTGCGAATCACATCGGGTTCACCAGTTGAGGCGTTGCTCTCCCAGAGGGCTCCCCACGAACTGCCGAATGGGTTTGAGGAAAGACACGACATGTGTTTTCTCCTCGGGGTGAGCGAGCCCCGAATTAGCTCAAGACAAGCTCTTTTATTGAGGTTTGGGTGGGTTACAAAATGTCAGAAGGCAAGCATGTGATCCTGATTAACCATACTCAAACTGACACATTGGGTTGAATACACATATATGGCAACTGTGTTTTGCAAATACAGTTGAGTGGGATGGATATCCATATTTGGGTGTCAGTAGATGTCTTCTATGTGTAAAAAGCAGTTTCTTCATCATGCCCAATATTTTTCGGACAGGCTCTGTGGTTAGCGTTTCTGAGCAGTTTGCAACAGCAGGTATGGTCATATTTCTACAGAGCTTTTCTGTTGCAGAATGTCATATGCAGCGGGGTAGTTCATGGTTGGAACAGGATATGGACAAACAATATAGCTATAGCTTATCCAAAAGATTATATGGCTAATGCAAGGCAAAACTACCTGATTATTGCAGTAATGTTTCTCCACAAAACTCTTTTTAAGTAAGCTTGCAATCAAACAATAACATGTGAAGACACAAACATGGAAATGAATTGACAGAATAATTTCAGCGAGTCATTTCCATTTTTAGCATAAAATAAGGGAACAGACCACATAAATGAAAACTGTATCAATTGCAAGAGTTGAAAAATAAATTTCTTATAGTCAGGATAAAGCTGAAAATAGTATTATTACTATTGTTCAGATATGAGTCTTAAATATTACTTTCCAATTCAAGAACTATATCAACATACTGAATGTGAAGAATGTATTGCATTTTGTGAAACCAGACTAATCCAGAAGTTTGAAACTGTCAACCAGTACTTAACAAAAATATATCTAGGTCTGAACTGAAATCGGCAATAGAGAACCAAAAAAATAATAAAGCCCTGGGCCCAGATGGGATTCCGGGAGAGTTATATAAAGTAATTGCAGAACAAATTGGATCTTTTATGATGGAAATTTTCAATGATGTATTATTGGCAGCCAGGATGCCAGACTCATGGAGGGGAGCGCTGATTTCGTTGATCCCGAAGGAGGAACCTGAATTTAGATATATCAATAATTATAGACCAATTTCACTATTAAACACTGATTATAAAATATTTACCTCCATTATAGCTAACAGATTAAAAAGAATTTTAAATCTATATATACATGAAGATCAAAATGGATTTCTCCCGACCAGACAGATTAGCAATAATTCAAGAACAGTGCTAGATGTTTTAGAATTTTATGAAGCCCACCCCGAGAAACAAATTGCACTTATGTTCTTAGATGCTGAAAATGCTTTGACAATTTAAATTGGCAATTTTTAATTCAAAAAATATATAATATGAAATTAGGCACTAAATTTAAAAATATTATAACAACTATCTATGATACACAACAGGCCAATATTATAGTAAATGGGGAATATACTCACCCAGTAAAAATAGAAAAAGGAGTCAGACAAGGTTGCATGCTCTCGCCCCTGCTCTTCATATTCTCATTAGAAACATTATTAATACAAATTAGACAGAACTCAGAGATAAAAGGAGTAAAGGTTAAAACAGAAGAATACAGTTGGAAGCATTTGCTGACGGTATGGCTTTCTCTATTGAGGAACCAATAGAAAGAGGACAAAAATTGATTAGAATTAGAACAATTTGGAGTGGTAGCTCCATTGATTAGAATTAGAACAATTTGGAGCGGTAGCAGGACTCAAAATTAATAGGAAGAAAACAAAATTAATGACTAAAAATCTAACAGAAAAACAGAAAAAAGAATTAGAAGAAGTTATGGGAATACAAGTGACAAAGAAAGTTAAATATTTAGGAATATGGTTTATAGCACATTGTAAGGCACTTAAAGAAAATAATTATGATAAGTTGTTGCTACAGGTAAAGAAGGATTTAGAATTATGGGGCAGACTGCAACTCTCACTATTGGGTAGGATTGCTACCATTAAAATGAAAAATTATCCCAAAATCATTATATTTATTTCAGATGATTCCAATTAAATTACACAAAATTTTTTTTGAAGAACTGAACAAAATAACTGCTAAATTTATTTGGCAAGGGAAAAAATCTAGAATAAATTTAAAAGCAATGCAGGATATGAGAAACAGAGGAGGGTTGGCACTTCCAATTTGGGAATTGCTGCCACTCCAGTGTGGTTAAAAGATTGGGTGAACTTAAATAATAAGAGAATCTTATTTTTAGAAGGCCATGATTTACAAAGGGGTGGAACGCCTTTTTATGAGACGTAGGGAAAGTTAACCAGAAATATTTCCATAGACACTTAATTCGAGACTCATTATTAATTAATTGGAAAAAATACGCAAAAAACACTATTTAAAAGTACTGATTTGGCTATCCACCCAAAAAAATTGGATATTTCTAAAATGATTAAATACAAAGACTTATTGGACATACAAGGAAATTTGAAATCATGACAAGAACTCCAAGAGCGGGGATTTAAAATAGATCAATGGGTATACCTACAAATTCATAGTAGATTTAAACAAGATAGGAAGGAATTTGGAATTAACAATAAACCCCAGAAATTAGACAAAATTTTATTAGGACCAGGTAAAAAAAATATAACTAAATTTTATAATTGTTTATTAGAAGTAGAACTAGAAGAAGAAACAATAAAAGGGAATATGATAGCCTGGAGTAGGAATGTAGGACATAAAATCACCTTAATAGAATGGAAAAAAGTCTGGGGAAGACATAATAAGATTACAAAATCAGCAGCATTCAAAGAAAACACATATAAAATGTTTTATAGATGGCACCTTCCCCTTTCGAGATTGGCAAAAATGTGCCCTAAAATGAGTCCAAAATGTTGGAAATGTGAAAAAAAAGAGGGAACCTTTTTTCACATGTGGTGGTCCTGTATAGAAGCCCAAAAATACTGGAAGAAAATAAGAAATAGGCTGAAAGATATAACAAAAGAACAGATTGAGTACAAATCAGAGTCCTTTCTGTTTGGGATTTTTGATAAACGAATATCAAAAAAACTGAAATACATAACAACACACATACTAACAGCGGCCAGATTGGCCTTTGCTCAATGTTGGAAGCACCCCCATATACCTACAGAGGAGATGACCATCCAAAAAATTTCAAACTGTGCAGAAATGGACAGATTAACTTTAGCTTTAAAAAACAAAGATACAATTATAATATATTATAATAGTTGGAATTATTGGTATAAATGGTTAGAACAAAGACTTCATGTCATAAGATAGAAAGAATAAGATAAACTTATATGAGTGATGTACAAATTTTTGTAAAGATAAGGTGTGCAGATATGGCAAAATTAAGGGAAGAAAAGATCCTACAAACTGTAGAAAATAAGAATGTTCTTATTTTTTTTCTGTTTCTTTCTCTCTACCCTTTTTTTCTTTTCCTTCTGCTCTTTCATTTATGTATGTGTTGTCGAGTTGTTGTTTTTTTTAGTTGCAAAATTAATAAAATTTGTTTGTTTGTTTTTTAAAAAGAAACTGTCAACCAGTTACAGCAATTGACATTGTTTACTATTATTCCATTTGGAATACCTAGCGTGATTATTTATTATGTTAAATCTTAGTCTGAGATATGAAATTTGGGGTATCATGAGATAAGATGCAAACACTGCCATCCAATGTTGTGCAGTCTGCAACCAAGCAGATATTATGAACTGGTTAAAAGCTAAATATGATACATTGCAAAAGAAACTAAAGTATGGCCTTTTTTCTAGAAAATCTGCATCCTTAAATCTTATATAATTCTGTACTTTAAAAATATGGTATTCCTGTTATTCATGAATTGCTCAGAAAAAAAAATCAATTAAACAAAGAAAAGTTAGCAACACTTTTTATCATAAGCAGCATATTTTAAAAATATTCCTCTTCTCTTTTAATTTGCCACTATTATTGCATTTTAGAAGAGAATTACTGGATCAGATCAGTTTAGTTCCTTTGCAGAGAGAATGTGTAATTCCCTGGGAAGAAAATTAATTAAAAAACAGGATGGTGGATATTAAAAATAATTTTTGAAATACTTTTGAAAAGCACTGTTCTACCAATCCCATGTAGACCAATTGTTGTTTTTGGTAAATAGTCCTATTAATTTAGAATAAATTGAACATATACAACAAGTTTTTAATTATGTAAGTCGACCAAATTGCATTGATGTTAGCATATCTGGAGGACAGTAAAAAAAAAAAAAAAAAGCCAGAAACAAACATTTATCAACTGTTGTGGTGGAAGAACTGGAAAGTAGATAGGGCCATGACATACATGAATGGGCTTTTTTTTCAAGAATTTGGGAGAGATTCTTTGGTATCATAATCTCAGATTTCTTTAGCTAATTCCCTATTTTTCAGGCACTATTACTATTTAGAGCTTTTTTTAAAAAAAACAAGTTATATAATTATCCATCTCAAGCTTATTTCTCTGGGTGGCAAACAGCAATTAAAAACATCAACAACGGCAGTGCAATAAATATATAACCAGCAGCCAAATTATTTTAAATATAATATTTATTTATTTTATTTATTTATTTTGTCAAGCGATTATAAGATAACAGGTATAAGTATAAACATAGTTATGAAAACATAAAATGGATACATATAAGAAAAAGAAATAATAGGACAAGGACGGTAGGCACATCGGGGCACTTATGCACGCCCCCTACAGACCTCTTAGGAAAGGGGTGAGGTCAATAGTAGATAGTCTAAGGTTAAAGTTTTTGGGGTTTGGGGAAGAAACCACAGTGTCAGGTAGAGTATTCCAGACATTGACCACTCTGTTGCTGAAGTATGCATCTATTGTGTGCTCTTGTGTTGTTATGGTGGAAGCTGAAGTGTTCATTGACAGGTAGACATTGCAATGTATAATTTTACATATTATACTTAGATCAGACCGAAGGTGGCGTAGTTCTAGATTTTCTAGGTCTAGAATTTCAAGTCTGATGGCATAAGGTATTCTGCAATGAGTAGTGGAGTGGAGAACTCTTCTTGTGAAATATTTCTGGACTTTCTCAACTGTATTAATATCAGATATGTAGTGTGGGTTCCAAACAGATGAGCTGTATTCAAGTATCAGTCTGGCAAATGTTTTGTATGCTCTAGTTAGTAGTGTGTTATTACCAGAGAAAAAACTATGTAGGATTAGATTAACAACTCTTAATGCCTTTTTTAGGAGTTAGAGTGGGCTCTAGCACTTAGATCATTTGAGATGAGTTCTCCAAGGTCCTTGACAGAGTTTGGATCATCAACAAGGTCTTGACTATTCAGCTTGTATTTTATTTTTTGATATATATATTTTTTGCCAATATGTAAAAGCATTTATTTGTTGAGATTTGAAGTTACCATTTGATACATAGTCAAGATCTTTTTGAAGGGTAGCAGTATTGTCTGTAGTGTTGAATAGCTTTACATCATCAGTGAAGAGAACGCAGTTGCACTTGATATGATCACAGAGGTCATTTATGTAGAATATGAAGAGAGTTGGTCCTAGAACACTGCCTTGGGGGACACTACTGTTGACAGGTACAGAATATGATTGGACGCTCTCAATTTTGACCATTTGTTGTCTTTTGACAGGAATGCTTCTATCCAGTTATGCAGGTGTCCAGAGATACCTTACGATTTTAATTTTAGGAGTAGTTTGTCATGTACCACTGAATCAAAGGCTTTACAGAAGTCTATGTAGATTGTGTCTATTGTTTTTCCCTGATCGAGTTGTGTAGTCCATTTGTTTTTACTGTGTAAGAATTGCAGATTACAGAATAGTTTTTTTTTTTAAATCAAATTGTTTATTAGAGAGTAGGTTGTTTGTTTTAAAGTGGAGGATAATGGACTGGTTAATAATTGATTCCATGACTTTACAGGTGATGGAACATAAAGAGATTGGTCTGCAATTTTCAACTAGGCTGGGCTCTCCCTTTTTGAAGATGGGGATGACAGTGGCTTGTGACCATAGTTTAGGCAAGGAGCTGATCCTGAAAGATTTTTCAAAGATTATGCTTCGATGTTCAGCTATGGCAGTGGATAGTTTTTTTAAGAAGTAGGCACATATTCCATCCAGTCCAATTGATAGAGATGGTTTTAGATTGCGTAGTGCTTTTTCAATATTGTCTTCTGTGAAATCAATATGTATTACATCATTGTAGTTATCTGTGGTTCGACTTGGAAATATTGGGCATAATCAGTATTTACAAATACTGAGCCAAAGAATGTGCTAAAGAGGTTGGCTTTAATGGTGTTGTTGTTGCAGTCTTTACCATTAGGTCCTTTCAGGGGTGGGATGGACCTTAAGTCTTTTAGTTTGTTGTTTATAACAATTACAATAACTAATTAATGTGACAGGTTGACAGTTACTTGATTAATGTTGGTAATTAATAAATGTTAATTGACAAGCTAGAGAACAAATCAAAAGTAAGAATACTTATTCCTAAAAATCAATCAATCGACTAGATAATCAATGATACAGTATTAAATCTCATTTAATTTAAACACTTGGTTTAAAAGGGAACTTAGTGCATGACCTATGTATGACATTTGTACACAGTTCTGAGTATAAAGAAGTCAATAGGCAGAAAGATTGTGATTTCACTAATGTATAGCTCAAAACACTTGCTATATGGAATGCATGTGTGCCAGTTGAAAACATTTCTTCACTTTCTTCAAAAAAAAACAAAAGAAGGAATAAAGGGAGGGAAAAAAGTAGAGAAGAGAGAAAGAGAGACAAAGGAAATTGATTTTGCTCAAGACTTTGATAGCTTATTGCAATTATCATGAAACAGAGTGAAGGAATTGAGCATCAGGTGTAAAACTTGAAATTTATGACACAAATTCCTACACTACAAGATAAGGTTTTCTAAAAACAGTTTCTCTTTCCCATTCTCTGTTAGAATGCCATAAAACTAGAAAATTCCAAGATTGGAGATGATAATCATATGGTATATATAAAAAGTAGGAGAAGATCTTAGAGTTGTTGCTTATGCTTCTACCAATGTAAAAGGTCACTTTTAAGAGTTAAGAACAATGGAATCCAGATTATCTGATGGTTTGGAATGAAGTACTGAAAGTTTACATTAAAATATAATTTCAGAAAATTTGAATATTTATATTTCACTGAAAATCTAAAACATGCTTTCATTATGCAAAGACTAGCTCTCTGGAGAAAGCTGTAATGCTGGGAAAAATAGAACAAAATAAAATAGGAAGACAAAAAGTGAATGGATTCAGTTACAATGGTAATGGGTGCATTGGTGGTAGATATCACAGCCTAATTTAGGGATAAATAGCCATGAAGAAAATCTTCTTGACAAGAGTCATTACCAATTTGAAAGCACATATCAATATAATTTTTGGGCCACCCATTCCCAATTACACAGCTCCAGAAGTACACGATGATTGCCAGTACTAAAAGTCACTAACAGATAAATGAATCCAAGAATTGATATTATACCTCTATCCTTGCTAAAGCTGAGTTATCAACAAGTGGAGCAGGGCTCTCTCCATACTATACTTTAATCTGATACTCAACTGAAACAATCTAGATAATCTGTTTCTTTCAAAATCCTTTGCAACTGCTACGGATCATTTTTTCTATAAACTCTCAAACAATATCCTACCTATAACTGTAATAAAGATTTCATTTCATTTCATCAATCAGGGATGATTGGAAAATGGATGATAGTTATCCAGATTGTAAGGGTTCATCAGAGAGATCTGGAGGAGGGAGTGACAATATTTTTCTATATCCAACTATATTTTCCTACATTTACTTCCTTTCTTTTCCTTCATTTGTGAGAGAAAGAAAAATGTCTCTTGACATTTGAATTTATATTCTTCTATAATGTGATCTCTAACCTTCCTTTATCACTAACTAAACAGACCCTTAAACCATGGTCTTTACTTGCAGAGAAGCAGCTTTAGTTTCTAATCAGCTTCATCATCTTTGTATGTTTCTTCATACACTTTCTCCACTTTCTTCTCTAAAGTGCTTACTTGCCATTGCTAGTCCAACTTTAGAATGTCAATATTTATAAGATTTTTAAAAGAAATATTTCACAAAATGAGATTAATCAGGGCATTTCAAATAACATAGTGAACTTCATTATTCACTTAACTTGCTTAACAAGTCTTGAATTTTAAGTTATTTCAACATTAATGTACCATTTTTCCAACAAATCTATTTAAAGTCAATGTGCATAAGCACATACACAAATACCAAGAGAGAAAGATCCATCACCACCAAATGGGATGCACTGTATCACATTTTTTATATTTCTTGAAAGGCACACTTTTTTTTTTTTGCTTCCAAATGCTGTATCAAAAGTGCAGATGGTAGATTTTGGCAGCAGCCCTTTTGGAAGGCACTGTACTTAGAACATGAATGTGCAGGTTGTCAAACTGACATCTTTAATTCAATAAAGGTCAGTCAGGTTTTAAAATTCATATAATTACTGATTGTATACTGAGCTATACTGGGATAATATTCATTCCTGCTCAGAGGAGTCAATGGTATGGTAATTATGCAATAGTTTTTTTTTCACCAATTGTTTCTAATGCTAGGTTATAATGTTGTGATCATGTTCTACATGACAACTATCTCAAAAGAGTTCCTCTAATCATTATAATACTCTAACTATTACAAATTCACTATAATCAATAATAATTTATTTAACTTTTTTTTAATAATCTCTAGTTCAAACCTGTGCATTAATTTTTATTTTGTAAATTACTGGATTTTTCTTTCCTTTAAATGTATGGGAAAATGTTATGATGACTGAAAATTATGCCAAATTTAATAGCATTAGGTTCTTGTTTTGTGGCAACTAATCTTATTCTTCAGATGCATTGTCTACTTTTTCCATTTGCAGATGAAACATAGACCAATTCTTCTTCTCAAATGAAATATCTCTGCATAATTCAAGTAACAGTTTACAGTCTGTAAATATACTAAAGAATAGTCTTCCTCAATTTCATGGTTTCCAGATGTTTCAGACTAACTCTGCCATGTCATCTTACATATTCAGAATACAAATGTTTAATTATCTTGGCCACTGTAAGCGCTTACACGTCAAGTATGAATATACTCAGGAGTGATGCTTTTGCACATATGTTTCTATATGTATTGACTTCCAGCCTGAAGATTACAGCCAAACTTAGATAATTTTGAGAAGTGAAATCAGGTTGGCCATGGTTATTTTTGGGATGCAAGACCCCTGTAAATTTCAGGATTGTAGACTGAACTAGAAAGTTCAAAGCAGTAATACAGAAGAAGGCAATGGAAAACCATTTCTGTATTGTTGCCAAGAAAGCTATGCAAACATGTCCCAGAAATTCAAGTAGTCAAGCCTGACTTGACAAACATGTTATTTTACTAGCTCATGAGGAATCTAACTGACTGATACTGCAGACATTTATCCTGATTGCATTGTGGAATGGGAAAAGAGAACCCCTGTAGATCTGTCAGTCCATCTGCTTAGTTTAGCTCAACAAAACAATGAAAGAAGAGGAAGTTATAGGCTCGAGACTGGAAACAGCTAATAGGAGCTGGTTAGATGGGAAAAACATTTTTTTAGTTCTTATCTTATTATTGTCTAATTCATTGTCATAATGATGGTGGTGGTGGTAATGGCACTGATATTATAACTCTTCAAAAGCAAAAGATTCAATATTATATGGCTCCTCACAAAACCCAAATTAGCACCTGCCTTTACTAACTCTTGTCCTTTCCCTTTTTTTCCACAGCTAAAAAAACAGCAACTTGCCTAACTACAAGAATGGCAGTAAAGGTGTAGGTGTTATTGCAAAAACTTCAGTAGAATCTCTTACTTTTTAAAGGAATTGAAATAGAATTATTAATCTGAAGTTCTTAATAGGAAAATGATTTCTACTCTCCTATTTGAGAATCTCCTAGTACTCTAGTTCTATATAGTGTGAAAGTGTTCCGCTACTAACCTTTTGATCATTCACTGTGACAATTTTTCCTCATTATTTTTTATTGTTTTCAATTGAAATTTTAGAAGAGGCCTTCGTATTGTCAAAAATGTCTTTTCTCTTTGCAGAGATGAATCATGTTAACCATATGATTATATGTACATAGCATGTGTCTATAGTACAAGCCTTTTTACTTGTTTATTTGCTTACTTTATGTTTTTTTTTAAGGGATAGAAACAAATAGACATTTTTCAAAATGCACACACCAATCAAGCTCAGTTCTAAACCAAATCAAAGAGAGTTTTCTCATCACTCTTTCACATCTGGCTACATATCATATTATTTTATTTTTAGTCATTTTTAAAGAATTATCAGAAGAATGTAGAAATAGGAATTATACTGCAGACTGAACTTCAGAAAGAAAAATGATGCAAGTATTTTTTTTTTTGTCAGATTTACAGAGAGGTTCCAAATAAAAGAGAAAGAGGCAGTATTTTATTAAGTTAGGGAAACAAAATTCTATGTATAGCATGCAACCAGCAGCTGAATGTTACAGATTTAATTAAAATTAAAGCTACCCAAGTCTTAAAATATCTGAACATATGGGACACCAGAGTGATTTAATATATTGGCAAGGATATTAATGACTCCTTTCTAGGCATAATGGCATTTAGCCAACATTTTTACACTAGATGCATCTTGAAAGTATTTTCCATTGTCTATGTGACTGTAAGTTCCACTCTGGACTTAAAACATTCTATTTGTTAGTTCACTATCTTCTACTAGGCTGATGGAGATTTTGTAGAAAGATATCTGTTGAAGTGAAGTAACTTCAAGTTTTAAAATCTATTCTTGTCTTAATCTTCTTATAACAGTTAAATACTATGTCCAAAATAATATCACAGAAGGTTTTTTTTAAAGAAGTCTGGACATTGTTGGCAGAAGATAAGAAACAAATATGAGTGGACATAGATGTGTTCCAGTTTCAAACCAGCCATGTTGTGAAATTATTTCTATACTTTTATTTCATTCACAGAGCCATTTGGCAGTCTTTTTTTTTTTCAAGAAATAGGGCCCTCTTAGAACTGTATTGTCTTACAAAAATTTGGTTGTTTTTGGTCATTAGTGTTTGGATAATAAGGTACGCGAGACCGGTTTTCCAACAAACAGCTCTTTATTTTAACAGTATAGTGACTTGTAGCGGAACATTTGTCGAAGCCGTGGCAGCCCTTCTTAAAGCGGCTGCTCGCGGCTTGCGGCCAATGACAGCTCTTTAAGAATTCCTGCCGTCAGGTGGGCCAATCAAAATGGTGCTTAATTGACCAATCCGAGAGCGGCCTGTTCAGCCAATCAGTTTTAGTTATTTGGAGTTTTTTAATTTCCATACACAACACTCCTCCCCCCTTGGTTTCGTCCAACGTGCAAGACATAGTCATGCAGGTAGGTGGGGCTTTTGTGGGTCCTATTTGACCTGCACAGCTCACTCTCAGTGTGGTCTTCCATCGGTTCAGACAGGATCACCATTTCTCCGCGTCTTCTCCATGGAACGTCCTAAAAGGGTGAGTCAGCCTTGCCGCTCCCACCTGGGTGTCTTGGGCTGGTTGAGGTGGTTCTGCCGCTCCCTCCTGGTTTGTCCAGTTTGGTTGATCTGGCCTGGCTGTCTCCTTCCAGGAAGGCCTCACCATGCTCCCCTGGTTCTCTTCTCCAGAGATCGTCTATGGGTAAGCGCTCTTTCTGTTTTATCTGAGTTTCTAATTCAGGTTTGTGTTGTGTCTTTTGTCGTGTTATTGGTGGTTCATCTCTCCCTTTTTTATTATTTTGTGTTTTTTATTATTTTGTGTCCTCGGTTGTTTTTTGGACTGTTTATTGATGTTTACGGTGGTGCTGTAGTATTGCATTCCAATGTCCTAGAGCGAAGCTGGTCGATGTGCCTCTTCCATGTTCTGCCGTTGTCTAGTGCGAGTCGGTATGACTGGGGCCCTGTGATTTGAGTAACTGTGGCTGGAAGCCATAATGGGTCCCCAGTAAGAATTTTTGCAGAGACTAAGTTGCCAATAGCAAAGGAACGATATTTACTTGAGGAGTCAGGGGTTTTTTCACAGGTATAGCTGGGGTGTAGTCTATCTAGGTAGGAACGCAATTTTCTACCCATGAGGAGTTCAGCTGGGCTTTTGTTAGTGGTTGTGCTAGGGGTCATATGCTGAACTGTTAACAGTTTGTTAAGTCTATCTTGGACGTCCCCCATGTCCAGTTTGTCTAAGGCCTCTTTAGGATAACTAACCGTTCAGTTCAGAACCATTCAGTTCAGCATTCAGTTCGTCCATTCGAAGCCGGATGAGCCGGCGCTGTCAGGACATGTCGGATGCCCTGCACAGCAAGGTATTGCTCGAAGGCTAAAGCAGTAAACTGGGGGCCATTGTCAGAGACTACTACATCTGGCAGTCCATGTGTAGCAAAAAGTCTGTTCAATTGTTTTATGACTGCTTCAGGAGTAGTGGACGCCATAAGAATAACCTCTAACCAGTTTAAATAAGCATCAACAATTATAAAATATGTGTTCCCTTTCGTTGGCCCAGCAAAGTCAACATGCAGTAGCCCTTGATTTTTGGCAGTCATGTCATGTTGCCACCCATTTTTCAATGTCTTTGTCTGGCCCTGGCCACCAGACATAACTCCTGGCCAGGGCTTTCATTTTTACTATGCCCAGGTGTCCCTCATGCAACATGCACAACACTTCCTCCTGCAATGTTTTTGGAATTACCACCCTGTCTCCCCACAGTATACAGCCCTTTTCAATGGACAGTTCAGTCTGCTGAGTTCTAAAAGGTTTAAAAGTCTCACCTCTATCCTCATCTGGCCAGCCCTTACCTACCCAATGCAGGATTCGAGCTGTCAGCAGGTATTTCGCGGTAGCTTTAGTGACATCTGCTGCGGTTAGTGGCAGATTCAGCCATGTCTCAATCTGAAGAGTAGAGATGGTAGGAGTTGGGTCGCCTTCCTTGTCGGGCAGCGGGGAACAGCTCAAGGCATCCACATGAGTGATGATCTTTCCTGGGCGATGGATGAGTGTGTAATTGTATGCAGCGAGAAATTCTGACCACCTCGTCCTTCTTGGTGATAGGATGTTCGCGGTTGGTTTGTTTCTTGCCAGGATCCCTAGCAGGGGTTTGTGGTCTGTGATAATAGAAAATGCCCTACCATATAGGTATTCGTGGAATCTCTTGATGCCTGCTATGATTGCGAGGGCTTCTTGGTCAAGTTGGCTGTAGTTCCTTTCAGATTTTGACAGCTTTTTGGAATAGAAGGCGATTGGTGCTTCTCTGCCATCTGGTAGCTTGTGGCTCAATATGGTGCTGATTCCAAAAGGCAAGGCATCACAGGTGACCGTCAGTGGCAGGGTGTTGCTGTATTGTATTAAAACGGTGTTGGATGTTAATAAGTCCTTAATGTTTTGGAATGCTGCTTGTTCTCGGTGGCCCCAATTCCAGACAGGTTTTTTTATCTAACAGCCAATGTAATGGCTCTGCTACAGTTGCCTTTTGGGGCAGGAAGATGTTATAAAAGTTAATGAGACCTAAGGACGCTTGTAAGTCTGTTTTGTTCTTAGGTCTGGGTGCGTCTTTAATCAGTGCGTCTTTAATTTATTTTCAGTGGGGTGTATCCCTTGCTCATCTACAAGGTAGCCTAAGAATTCGACTTGATTGGTGGCTAGTTTTATTTTTCTGTTTTGACCTTAAGCCCTGCTTCCCTGAATCTTCTCAAGACTTCTCTCAGTCTATTTTCTAATTGGTGTTTGTTTTTTGTTGATACTAATACGTCATCAAAATAAGGAGCGACCCCTTTTATTCCATTTAGAAGATGCTCCATTAGGCTTTGGAAAACGCTTGGGGCAACACTAACGCCAAATTGAAGTCTGTTGCATTTGAATGCCCCTCTGTGCGTGACTATAGTCTGTGCTTCTGCAGGTTCAGGGTCAACTGGCAGCTGTTGATATGCTTGTGTGAGATCAAGTTTCATGAAAATTTTTCTCCCCCTAATGAATGCAACAGGTGTTGAACGACTGGAACAGGGTACAAGCTTTGCTGGAGTGCATGATTGGGGGTGGCCTTATAGTCACCACAGATGCGCACTGACCCATCTGGTTTGACAGGAGTCACGATGGAAGTTTCCCACTAGCATGGCCGATTGGCTCTAATACCTCTTGTGCAATGAGTTTCTTAAGCTGCTCATCTATTTTCGGCTTTAAGGGATCTGCTCATCTATTTTCGGCATCTGGCTTTGAGCCTGATGGGAGCTATCTTAGGGTCTAGGCTGAATGTTATTGGGGTCCCCTTGTACTTGCGTAGGGTCCTGTTGAATACATCCCAGAACTCTTGCAGCAGGCTCTCCTCCCAATCGGTCTTGGTGATGCTGTTGATTCTGGTCACTCCGATTCCCAGGGGTGCGAACCATTCGATTCCCAGCAGGCTAGGGTGATCATGGTCGATGATTGTCACAGGAAGTACTTCAGCATTGTTTTTCAATTCTATTAGGAAATGTCCAAGACTCACCCCCGGGATTCGGTTTCCCTGGTAATCTTTAAGTATTAGCTTTTGCTATTCCAGTTCTCTTTGCTTGATGTCTGGTATCAAGTTTCTGATAGTGTTCCATGATACCATTGACAGGTATGATCCGGAGTCTACTTCCATTTCACAGGGCTTTCCTTCAATTTTCATTTATTCGGACCTTTTTTCATTTGCTGCCCTGGCATTTCCAATGATTATTGTTTGATGTGTTTCTTCTCTGTCGTTCATTCGCCAGTTTCTGTTCTCTTGGCTCCATTGGCTTCTGGCTTGTCTCTCTCTGTTTCTGAGGGGGGTGTTGTCGCATCTTTTTGGACTATAGCTCTTTTTGTTTCGGCAGACCCTTGCAATGTGCCCCCATTTCTCACAAAATCTGCAAAGGGCATCCAGGAATCTGCATTTGGAGCACGGGTGATCCCCTCCACACCCAGCATGCTGGAATTCTTGCCTCTTTCCTCTTTCTCCCCCCCCCCCATGTTCTTTCCGACTGAAGCCTATGTATGTCTTCACTGTCATCATCGGTGTCGCTAGGGGAGTCGAGGTCTTCATGGTGGACAGTTGCTGTGGGCTGTTTTTGATTTCCTTCCACCTTCTTTTCTCGGGGTTGGTTCGATGGTTGACTTCATCTGGCACATGGTGGCTGTGGATTTCTTGGTTGCTTCAGCAGCGGTGGCTTCTGCGATGGCCTCAGCCACTGTGATATTCGGTCTGTTTAGCAGCTTGCTTTAGAGTGTAGCGTCCTTCAATCCCAGGACCATGTGGTCTCTCATGGCTTCATCCATGTTCTGAAATTTGCAGGCTACTCCAATATTTCTTAGGGCTGCTATGAAATCTCCGATGCTCTTGGCTTCTCATTGGTTTCACTTATAAAATTCGTGCTTTTTATCAGATTGGAGACCACAGGCACGTAATGGGCTCATAGCATTCAGTTTAATTCTGGCCATTCCATCTGTTTTACATCCCGCAGTTTGGCTAACGCCTTGGCCATTTCGAAAACAGCAGGGTCACAATGCATGAGGAATACAGCTCTCTTCCTCTGGTCGGCTATTTCTTGTAGCTCGTTGCTTTCTAAGAACATCAGAAAGCAGTCAATGTGTGACTCCCAATCTTCTTCAGCCGGGTTGAATGGTGCAGGCGGCGCATTGTTACCGGCCATCTTGGTTGCTTGGTTCTGGTTGCTGCGTGCTTCGGTCTCGCTCTTCTAGGATGATCCCATCCTCATCACCAGTGTTCCATTTGGATAATAAGGTACGCAAGGCCGGTATTCCAACAAACAGCTCTTTATTTTAACAATATAGTGACTTGTAGCGGAACATTTGCCGAAGCCACAACAGCCCTTCTTATAGCGGCTGTTCGCGGCTTGCGGTCAATGACAGCTCTTTGAGAATTCCCGCCGTCAGGAGGGCCAATCAAAATGGTGCTTAATTGACCAATCCAAGAGTGGCCTGTTTGGCCATTCAGTTTTAGTTATTTGGAGTCTTCTAATTTCCATACACAACAATTAGCATAACACAAAATCATATCTTTTTTCCTGCTGCAAATTCTATATATAAAACTATAAAACATTCCTCAACCCAATTCTGTATAAAGATTAGAAACTAGGAAAAAAAAACATCAACCAGCAGCTTGGCTTTGTGTGTCATAAGCAGTTTTATTATAAAGAGAAAGGCAAAGTTTCTATTTTTCAGTCCTGCTTTTTTTGCCTATGCTATTTTGTGGGAGCTTGAAAACCATCACTTAATTCAAATTTTCCTTCTTTCACCTGAACTGAGGTCAGGCTTTATTTGTTCTAAAGTAATCATTGGTGATTGGTATAAGGAAGGGATACTTTACTTATTTGATTTGCAGTTCTTTTTTATTTTTCCTCAGTAAAATTTATGACCAGAGATTAAAATCTGGCTTATTCTCAACATACTTGATTAAGGCTGATCCCCTTAAGTCAGGGCTGTCAACTTCTTGGCCCAAGGGCCGGATGCATCACATACTGGCCACACCCACACCCTGTTTAGCAAAGGGGGGAAAGTCCCGATACATCATGTAACTCTGCCGTGATGATGTGAGTTTGACACCTCTGCCTTAGATCAAAGGTTAGACTTACAGGGACACAGCAGTATGCTTTCTTAAAAAGGGTCATAAATTAACTGCCAAGCAGCATCTTGCTCCCTCTGAAATTCTAGACCCATAATATCTCTCTTCCTTTCTCTGCTTTTTTCCTTCTCCATCCCTCAACCTTTCTCAGAAAACTGAGTAATATAGTTTGAAGGCTGCTTTGGCAATTTGCCCTATGATTTGCTGTAAGACAGGGTGATTTAGCTCCAGGCTAAGAAATGTAAAACAGCCTTACATCTTGGATGTTGAGCTATAATGGTGGCAGAAAATATATTTTCCTCATATTATAGACACAATATATTTAATCACATAATAGCTGGTGTGTGGTGTTTGGCAGACATCCCAGAATAAGAGACAGAACTGATCAATATGAAACATTCAAGCCAAAATATGGGATAAGATGGGAATTGTGATGGGTTCTATCTTAAGTAACATGCATTGTGTATTTTTAATATTGTGAAAGGAGGACCCCTTATGCTTCAACAGATGGGTAAAGATTTCTCCTTTTATCATTTTACATTAGTCAAGTAGAATTTGGTTAAAATTATTCACTGCTTTCCACTAACATTTGCAAAATTTCATAAAATACTTTTACTTTTCTATTTTTTTATTCAGTACACTTTGGAAAAAATAATTTGTTCTTTTGACCTGCTGCTGACACTTTCTACAATTCTTAATACTGTACTGTAATGCTTATTTATATAATCTTGTTAATAAAATGAAAATGGTGAAAAGTATGGACATGCAGAAGCTATCCAAACTTATTTGAGTCAGTAAATGTTATTTGGGTCATTCCAAAAGTAATGTGATCCCACTCATTCCAATGATTAGGAGCAAGTTTTGAAATGTAATTCTATTTATTTCACCATCTAGCATGAAACTACACAAAGTATAATGCTTTTCTTATCCAAGTAAACAAACTGAAATATTATGTATGATTCACCAAATTACTCCTGGGTTTTCAAATGCCTCTCATTTTTATGTTTGAGGATATAGAATGCAATATCTGTAGCAATGAAATATGAAACCTTCATTCCAGATTTCAGACAAATAACTTCAGAGAGTTTTTAACACATAAAAGGCTCCTTGTAATAAATTGTATTAATAAATTGTATTTCTGAATCAAGTGAAGTTGATATTCAAGGTAGCAGCAAAAGTATTGCAAATAAAAGTGTTAGGTATATTCACTAAATCTAGCTAATGCAAGAAGGAAACTCTTTGGGCAATAAATGGTAATAATGAAGAAAACAATGGTTAAATGCATGTCTCTCCATACTTTTTTCCATTTTGTCAAGGCCTTATGAATGAAAACACTTTATATAATCATCAAAATTCATTCCACTACTTAATTCTTGCCATGGCTTCTATGTTGCACTTAACTAGAACTTTAGTTTGGCATGTAGTTATAGGGAGGATTTAAACCAATATGGACAAGGCTCATCCCAATGGGAAAAAATATATTTCATTGCTTACATTCTACCACAATCTCATATTAAGAAATGAAGTTTGCTTGAAATATTATTGAAGAAAGGGTTTTTTTAATCTCAATTGCACAGAATCATTTTCCTAATCTGTAAAGTTGATCATTGATTGATTGTTGAAAGGTTAATTATTCACTATTCTTGTACTAGTTGCTAAAATCCATCACAGTACCATACTAAACTGCTATTTTCAGATATTTAGAACTGATGTTAATGGCTATGGAGTAATGGTAAGGAAATTACTTTCTCTGTACCTCTTTTAGCTAGCATTCTATACTTAGCTAGGATTAAAACCAGTCGCACTGCTGTAAAGCAGAATTGCCAAAACAGCATTGTTTTGTCAAAGGACAAGCCATTGTCCTTTGCATCAGATAGCAATATCCCAAGGTTGGGTAAATAAAGAATTAGCAGTAAGATTAAACACATGAAAATGAGTTAGGAGAGAAGGTAGAAGGAATGGAATGGAAACCTGAATGGAATATGGGGAAAAAAAGCAAATAAGTAGGTGAGGGATAATTAACTAAACAGAATGGTGGCAAAAAACAAAAACAATGTTATTAGGAAATGGAAATGGTTCTTTTAAATATTGAAATTGAGCTGAAGTTTTGGAAGATTTGATGGAGTGGTTAAGGCATCAGGCTAGAAACCAGGAAACTATGAGTTCTAGTCCTGCCTTTGACACAAAGCCAGCTGGGTGATCTTGGACCAGTCATTTTCTCTCAGCCCTAGGAATTAGGCAATAGCAAGCCACTTCTGAAATCTTGCCTCAAAAAACCTGCACACAGTTGTCCAGTTGATAGCATAGAGAAACAGTGGCTCAGTGGCTTAAAGATTACTGGATATGATCTTTGCTCCAGTGGTTTGAGTCCTAGCACTATATGGCAGACTCATCTCCCATCATTTACAGCTGTGTGAAAAAATTCTGCATGCTTTACGGTTTATGACATTTTTTTGGATAGGCAATTGATTTTATGATATTTTATGCTAACTGCTATGCAAATATTGTTATATTTAAATAAATACTGGTGGCTTTTAAGTGAAAAGCATACGCTCTTCTTCAATTTGGTGCTATTTGAATGGGGATTGTGAATTTTGTTGCATGCTTATAATGCATACTTACAATGACCATGAAAACAGATTAACTGATGCATACCCAGTGGCATATGTGTTGCAATTACTAAGGCTGCTGCTTATGTTTTTTGTTAACATTTTTATTGTATGTGGCCCTGAAAAGGACCGTTTAAGTAAACAAACATGATTACTAATATGAAATTGGCTAGCCCTTATTGCTTATCACCAGTCAGCATCACTTCGGCATAGACTGTATAAGCCTTTGCACATGATCTTTGGTGACAATGTAGTGTCAAGCTGCAATAATGGATTCAATTGGCTCCTGCTTGGTCTTAGAATACTTCTTGCATACTTCATAACCAATCTTGGCCCACAAATCCAGGTTCTGAGCTGGTCAATCCAGGAGTCGAACTCCATGCTTATTCATCCACTGCTGGATGGACTTGGCTTGATGACAAGAAGTGTTGTCATCCTGGAAGTAAAAGTCCTTCCCTACAAGTTGCTGAGCTGAAGGAAGCATGGACTTTTCCAGGACTTCACCATACTACTTGGAATTCAAGATTCCCTGCACGATTTGTATCTGACCAATACCAGAAGCAGTGATACAGTCCCAGATCATCACATGCAATGGATGCTTCACAGATAGATTCAGGCAGTACAGCCTAAATTCTTCAGGTGGAAATCTTCTGACATACTTATTGCACTGATTTGCAGTTAAGTAGAAATTGCTTTCATTACTGAAGATGACTGTGGCCCACTGTTCGTTGGTCCACATAGCATACTTCTTCGCCCATGCATGTTGATGAGAGTGGTGAGAGTCTGTGAGCAAAGGTTTACTTCTAGCCCTGCAGCCTTTGAGCCCTCTGCGACGCACTGTGCATGTGCACACTTTTACATCATGTTTCACCCTAAATTCTTGTAATCTGAGGTGAGGGGAGCTTTCTCTCAGCCATTGAAATACATTGCAGAGCCCAATCTTGCCGTTTTGTCGACTTTTTTGGTCTTCCAGAGTGGAGCCTGTTATCAACTGAAACAGTTATTTGATATTTTTCAACCACACTGCTCAGTGTGGCGCGATGGCATTTCATTATCTTGGCTATTTTTGTACAGAAGTAACCCTCTTCATGAAGCACAATGATGTGATGCCACTGTTCAGTACTGGTGAAAGCAAAGGCCTTCATCCTTGCCTGCAGCCAGAGCTAAATTAAATTTCTTGATGCTTTTCATGCCTATTTATAGTCAGAGAGTATGACAACATTGATTGGCTCATAGATTTAGCCTCTGGGCATTTTGATTGGTTAGCCAAAGCTCGCTGCTAATTGGCTACTTTTGATCCTAACATTCTCAAAAATGAAAGTTGTGTTTCTTTTCGCACATAAACTCACTCAAAATCTTAAAAAGACTTTGGTTATCTGAATAAAAATTATGCATTTCAATCTGACTACAGAAATTTTAATCAAAGTACTTATTTTGCATGGTTTCTATGAGTGAAAATTTGATTAAACATGTAAATACAGCTTAAAACTGAAAGCATACAGGACTTTTTCACATAGCTGTACCTCAGCTTCTGCCCACCTAGCAGTTTAAAAGCATGTCATATGCAAGTATATATAGGTACCATTTCAGTAAGAAGATGAGCTGGCGCTTTGTGCAGATTGTTAGAACCTACTGCTGCTCGACCTTCCTGGTTGTGATGCCCATTTGTGAGGAAGTTTTGGTAGAATGAAAGGATCCTAGTGACACTGCAGGAAAGCTGTTTATCTTCCTTTCTAGTCTAGAGCTAGTTCGCTCCCTGTGGCACAGAAAGTAGGCAAGCATGAACCAAATAGGACTAGCAGTCTTGGGCAGCCAAACTACTACTCCATATCAGTATTTGGTGGCTAATGGAACATAGTTTGGCAATAAATGAATGAATAAATAAAATAGTTGTTAGCAATGGTAGTCAGCTGTACAGCATTTGAAAAACTATACAAAGTCAAGCCATACTTATCCATATGAGCTATTATATATATATGATCATTGATACCAACTTTTTGTAAATTATTTCAGCAGATCTCAGAGGAAGAAATATATTTTCCCTAAATTGATTTATCAAGCAACGTTTCATTTTTTGTCTTTATCTTCCGGTTACATTTTCAATGATGTCTTGAAAAGAATTCTGGCAAGTTTTTGATTCTACTGACATTATGAAAAACATAATGCAGTGTGCAGTATACTTTCAAACATCTGGTGACATTATATATATAAAGATAATTATTCAATTATGTGTAATCATATTTATGATCATAGAAATGGATACCATTGTCCAGGATCATATAAATCGGAGACATTTTTTTCCTCTGGGAATGAAACACCAGCTCATAAAATATATCTTAAGATCACAGGCCACTTTAATTTGCTGATACAATGCTAAGAACGTGATTCCATAGCTGAAAGAGAGTCTTTGATCATTATGTGAAGAAAACCTGTTTAGTTATAAGATTTCCATAGACAGAGTGAAAGCAAATATCTACACTTCTTATATCAAGCTATTAATTTATATATTTTAAAGTTAATTATCCAACATTATATAAAATATTTGTTGCAGATTTTTGGATTCATATTACTAAAAAGAAATATAGTATGCAGCTGAACAGTATCATGAAGAAGGTAATCTTTAGAAAATAACATTTATGTGTTTCACCTACAAGGGAAGATGGAGCTGCTGGGTTGAATCTAAATTGCATTTGGATTATTTTGGCAAAACAATCCCAGCCAAAATTTTATGTTTCTCCCAGCCCTAGAAGTTGTTCCCAGAGTATTAATCCCAATGAAAGTATTGGAATAATTTCTACCCACTTCTGTTTTTCAAATTTGGAAAAAATGTAGGTCATTTGTTTAACATGGTAGAGTATATTATAGAAACTTGGAAGGCCAAATTTCAAAAATGGAACTGTTTCATTTTCTTTATTCAATTTAAAACTCACAGAATTGATATTTTTACAATATATATGTCATTCTTGCATTTACCAAAGTTTCTTTTAATATTCTTTTTTAAAAATAATATGAATAGTATGAACATATGAATAGTATGAACATATGAAGTACATGTGTTTTACTAAATTTAAAACAGAACTTGGGTATCTCCAGAAAATTGTTTACATGCATAAAGCATCATATTTCAATTTAACCTTAAGAGTTTAAGATTCAGTTTATTATAATTAAAATACTGTAGTAAGAATGATAAGATTACTACCCAAACTCTGCATGCCATTTTTTTAGGATTTCATCGAGAATGATAAATGTCATCTGGAGGCATATTAAACAACATGAACACATTTGTACTACTCTAGCAATCCAAATGCTTGCTGTTTTTTCAAGCATGACACAGATTCATTAGTTTTTATTACTAGATTTCCAGGTTTCCAATATTTTTTTAAAATGTTAGCACAATGAGTAGATTTATAAAATGATAATGTCTTGTCTGTAAAATTTAGCAGTGCAAAGTACAATAAGCAGATCAAATGTGGCAATGAAACGCTCAGGTCTTTCAAATGCTTGTCAGGCCATTTAAATTGTCAGGCAATTTAAATCTTCATCAACAAACATGTATAGTATGTATCAGTGAAAACATATACATTTCTGAAAGCATGTCAAATAATGTAACTTACATCTAGATATATTCTAAAGGTTTTCCCTTTCCAGTCATGACTGACTCAAGAGGTGCTTTTCTCTGATTCTCAACCTGTGTTGTCTAAGAGACATTTCTGCCATCATATGGCCAGTATGAAAATATGGAACACAATAACCTATTTATCTACTCGCATTTGCATGTTTTTGAATGGTTAGATTGGTCAATGCTGTGTCAAATAATGGGTCCTCACCCGATTATGTGGTACTTGGGTCTCAAAACCAGGCTGTTGGCCTTTGGGGTGTTAACTTCTGAGCCATCACACTACATATCTTCTAAGTTGATGGTATTTTTAGATGTGAACTATACACCTCTTTCCTGATCTAAATAAGATCCTCTCCCATATATGTTCTTATATAAGCTGAAAGGCAAATAAAATGTAATCATTGATTTAATAATAAACTAATGAAAATAAAATATTATTCATTCATATTATATCAAAAAGAAAATGCCAACCACCCAATCAAAATAGGCATATTTATGATTTAATGGTATGTTGAATTATTCTTTTTTTCCCAACTAGTTTCAATATAACATAATATTATTTTGATTTTTCCACCAAAAGTGAAGAAAGTATTGGTAAAAGATGTATTATACAGATAAATATATCTTGATAAGACTTAGGGCTTGAGTGGCTGCTTTTTATAACAATACCTTATTTCGATCAGCTTCTTTGTTTTACCTATTTTATTGCCCCAAAACATTATTTACTTCATTTATTTCATATTTAAACATTGAAAAAAATCATTGAGCTTAAGCCCATGTCACACTGAACCAACGGATGCAAAGAGGATGTAAAATGGAGAAAAAAGCTTGCCATCCGTTGGAAAACGCGATGTACTCACTGCCTCCGTTTTGCTTCCTCTCTATCCGTCCAGCATCCGTTTATTGACGTTTCATCCGCTCCAAAAGTTTTGGGCTGCCCAAAACTTTTGCACGGAAAATGTATCCAATTCATCCGTTCTGCATCCACTACGCATCTTCTAGGCATCCGTTACGCATCCGTTACACATCCGCTAAATCCGCTAGGCATCCGCTGCACATCTGCGCAACTCGCATCCATTCGGACGCAGGGAGGAAGCAGAACGGACGTGGAACAGATGCAGAATGGATGCAGAACGGATGCAGCACAGAAACAAAGCATTTAAAACGGAAAAAACGTTCACAGAGGGGACCTATCTCAGATATTAAGGATATCTAGAGGATGCCTAGAGGATGCCTAGAGGATGCCTAGCGGAAAACCTATATTTCCTATAAAAAGGGGGAGCAACTCATCTGCGTCTCACTTTCAGAACAACAGCCCAGCGGTGCAGAACTCTGCAGCCTTAATCTGGCTCTTCCTCTTCCACAGCATCCAGTCATGTCCACCGTGGATTGTAACAAAGTCCTTTCGGCAGCCACCATCGTTCGGCAACAGTGCGAAGCCATCTGCAGGCCCTGTGAACTCTACTGCGAGAAGAAAAAGAGGCAGCCAAAAAGAGTCTGGGTCCGAAGATGGTTTGCCAGAAGAGCAGAGGATGGACTGTACAACAAGCTGATGGTGGAGCTCAGGAACGAAGACACTTGGGTGTTCCAGAACTTCATAAGGATGCCTCCAGCCATGTTTGACAAAGTTGTGCAGCGGCTGACACCCAGGTTGACCAAGCAGAGCACCAGCTTCCGCCCCAGCCTGGAACTTGGGCTCAAGGTGGCACTCACTCTGCGCCACCTGGCCTCAGGGACCACCTACAGGAACATGCAGTACGGTTGGAGGGTGTCATCCAACACCATCAGCATTGTGGTCAGAGAAGTGGTGCAGGCCATCATCGAAGAATACAAGGAGGAGCTCCTCCAGTACCCCTCCACTGAAGAAGGATGGAAGAAAGTTGCAGAGCAGTGATATCAGAAGTAAAACTTCCCACACACAGTTGGAACCATAGATGGCAAGCACGTGGCCTGTAAAGCTCCAGCCAAATCGGGGTCCACTTATTTCAACTCCAAGGGCTTCTTCAGCATCATCCTCTTCACCATGGTCGATGCTGACTACATGTACATCAATGTTTCAGGCAATGGCTCATCTTCAGATGCCCAGGTATACAACGCCAGTCACCTCAAGGAGGAGCTGGAACGCAACCTCATCGTGGGCTTCCCAGATCCAGACCCCCTGCCCAACGACACACAAGATGTGCCCAACTTCATCATGGGGGATGACGCCTTCTCCCTCACAACCTATCTCATGAAGCCCTACACCTCCAGACTCCTCACCTGTGAAGAGAGGATCTTCAACTACAGGCTGTCCAGGGCAAGGCGGGTGGTGGAGAACGCCTTTGGCATCCTGGACAACAGGTTCCAGGTACTTCTCACCACCATGCAGCATTGCCCAGAGACCGTGAGGAGGATCATGGAAGCTTACTGTGTCCTGCACAATCTCATGCGCACCCGCTACCCAGTCTTGCAGAACAGGCTTGTGGACCTCCAACAAGGCAAAGGGGACATGGAACCTGGGGAATGGAGGCAAGGGCAAAACCTGATCGACACTCAGGATGTGCAAGGCCCCAACAGAGCCTCACATGAAGCGAAGAAGCAGCGCAACTTCCTGAGACACTGGTGCAACTCCCCAGCTGGAGCAGTGGAGTGGCAAGACAGGATGGTAGATGCTTAATGGATGCTTCCTTCAGCCTGTCTCATCACACGGATGAGATTGGGCCATGTATGTTTGGTTGGCCTATAATGAACAGGGTGTTTAATAAAGAGTTGTGTTTATGTTGACATGTGTGGATAATTATTACATTATTATTGATAATAAAGGGCCATAGGTGTGGCACCTGGAAGGGTGCACCATACAGTCCCACTATGCTTGCACTGGAGGTTTATCTATCCCACTGCTATCCTAAACCATCCCATAGCTATTACCCATCCCACAGGTATCCTAACCCATCCCAAAGCTATTCTTACCCATCCCACAAGCATGCAAAGGCTTAAACCATTTCTAAAAGTTTCCACCAAGACTTTATTAAAAAAAAAAAAAATGAAGCAAGTGTGTGAATCATAAATAGACTTTAATAACAACAAGCTATAAAACAAAAATGAGTCTCTGGCACTCCTCTTGGTCGCTCAGTCTCAGGGGTGAAGGGTCCAGGTGCTGTGGAGGTGGCTGATGCTGGAGTGCTTGTCATCAGCTCCTCCAGAAACAGAAGCAGCAGAAGCCCCAGCCCTAGAAGAGCGAGCCCGTGCTGCAGAAGCCCCAGCAGAACCAGAGTGAGGGCCAGGGGGCTGGATGGTAGCCCTGTCTCTCTTGCAAGGGCTGGCAGCAGATAGCTGAGGCTTGCTGTGCTTCCACATGGTTGTGGGGTTGCTGGCTGGCAGGGAGGCTTGCAGGAACCAAGGCTGGCAGGAAGGCTAGCAGGGAGGCTGGCACCAAGACAGGCAGCAAGGCTTGCAGGCAAACATGCAGGCAGGTCAGGCAAGGCAGCCAATCCGTCTGGCAGCAGGTCTTTCCTCTGAATGCTGACCTGCTTCCGAGCTGCTTCCATTATATCCGCGGGGCTGACGCAATGCATCCTCCCCACATGTGCAATTAATGCCAGGCATCCATTAGGCTTCTGCTGTGTATCCGCTGTGCTTCATCCGTTCTGCGTCCGCTGTGCATCTGCTGTATCCGTTCCGCATCTGCTTTGCTGAGGTCCCCCGGACGCCTAGCGGACGTGCCATCCACTCCCATCTGCTTCCATCCCCTGGGCTTCCGTTCCGCATCCACTTTGCATCCGCCCTACGTCCTCCCCGTGTCCGTGTTATCCGCTCTGTTTATGCAAATTTTTGCCCTTTTTGAGAGCGGATAACAATGGAAGGAACATTTTGCTCATCTGGTGTGTCCTTTTTGCATCCGTTGGGCAGTGTGACATGGGCTTTATTCAGATAATCTTCAAAAAGTTGGAAAAGCATTGTTATGGAGAGGCATCCTCCAGAAAATAGCCACAACTTTGGTCAACCCAAAAGAATAAAATATGATTGAGAACACAAGAAAAAAAATAAGATTCATTTTTTTAACTTTCTGAGTTAGACAATTGGTTTCATAATTAAAATTAATAAAAGAAGAAGAAAAGCTATAAATAAATATTAAAATCACAATAAAAATGTTCATAAAAATTCAAAAGCTTATTTTGCAAACAAAGAAAACATTTGACAGACTATAGAACAAGGATGTCAAACTCATGACCCAAAGTCCAGATGGGTCACATGCTGGTTCTACGCAATTTACCAAAAGGGGAAATGACCTGATATGTTATGTGATGCGACCATGACGTTGAAAGTTTAACACCCCTGCTATAAAAGAATAGATTTTATTCAAAATATTAATTCAAACTAGTATTACTTTTGTAATTGTGAGAAGAGACACTGAGCTTATTAGCCAAATAGAAGAATCAGTTCCTGCCTCAATTACTACATTATACAATGTAGCTGATAGAATTATTCTTCCATATGATATAAATTATTATAAACTGTGACAGTCCTAAATAAACTGTGACAGTCCAAAAGGATAGAGAACCACTACTTCATTTGCCTGCATAAAGTACCATGTTAGGAGAGTATAGGGGTTTCTGGTTAATGAAATGAGAAACAGGAACATTAATTATGAGATAAGCTAATCATATATACATATGTATGTGTGTATATATATATATCATATATCATATATCATATATATATATGTGTGTGTGTGTGTGCTGTTTATCTTCCTTCGGGTATTATCACAGGTTATTGTAGTTCTGTTAAAGTTGTAGCAACGTTTCAGCAGAATCTCATCTGCCATCCTCAGGCTTCTGTATAGAGTTAGTTCCTGGTTTCAAATTTGAGGCTGGTCCATTCTGATTGGCTGGGAGCCTGGATCTGTGTTCATTGGACTTGGAGTTTGATTGATTGGTGTTTCTGGTTTCTTCTGTCTGTTTTGTGGCTTTGATTGGCTGGCAACAGTCTGTTCTTGTGTTGGTGGCTTTCAGTGCAGCTTGGCTCCGTGTGAAGGGACGGCTGCTCTTCATTAGCAAGCTGCTATTCATTAGCAAGCTGGGTTTCACCTGGGTGCC
>BLBF01000041.1:0-10821 GCA_015471245.1 Laticauda colubrina
CAGAACTACAATGACGTGGGATAATACCCGAAGGAAGCTAAACAGCATATATATATATATATAGTAATAAATTTATATCGGGTATTATCCCACGTCATTTAGTGTTCTGTATTGTGTTCACCTGTGAGTCAGACTTTCACAGCAGTTGTGTGAAAGGCTGTGAAAGGCTGACTCACAGACGAACACAATACAAAAGCCTGATGATGGCAGATAAGATTCTGCCCAAACGTTGCTACAACTTTAAAAGCACAACTATAATGACATGGGAAAATACCCCAACAAAGCTGAATACCATACATGTAGGTACCTGCGAAAACTCAGATTATTTGAACAGACCGTAGTTAAATTCACATGTCCTAGGAAATAGAAGAAAGTTTGCAGTTGCAAACCTTGATGCTGTTTTAAGGTGCTTTTCTCATATTAAAAGGAAAAGCTTTCTGCAAACTGGATATTATTTTCCTAGGGAGAAAAATTGGCTTACAGCATTATAATAAGCCAGCATCACTTTTCTATTTGTAACACATTTTCATTTTACTCTAATACTGGATAGTACTAAAAGAGCTCACTGCTTTTAATGAATGTTTTTAAAGGAGGAAATAGTCTCAGCATGTAATTGGATTTGTATGCCTAATTACCACAATAATATATTAAAGTCCGTAGTTTGATATTTAAATTAAAGCAGCAATTGGAACGCTGTTGGTTTATTTGGGGACTTATAATAGCATTTGGGGAGGGTGCCTTTGAATCTGTATTGACTCCTAGTGATTACTTCGACAAGTCCCTGCACTTTTCTTGGCAAGATTTTAAGAAGTGGTTTGCCATTGTCTCCTTTCTGGAGCTGAGAATGACTGGCCCAAGAATACGCAGTTGGCTTTGTGCTCAATGCAGGGTTAGAACTCCTAGTTTCTTGCCTGGTACCTTAAACACTACACCAAACTGGCTCTTATAATAACTTAATAACCACATATTCCCTAATTAAAAAAAAAATTGACCCATGATGACAAGTTCTGCCACCAAGCTTTTTCACAAGGGGCTGAATTACGACTGCTGAATCAGCCTCTGCTGATTCTCACCTCTGCTGCTTTTAAACCATGCACTTGGAAGGCAGGACATGGCGGCTTGGATTTCCTCTCAAAAGGGAAACACAGGGTAGGAAAGAATGATGCAACTGCTTGTCTTTCCATCATCAAGAGGGGAGAAAAAAAATTTCCATGATGGCTGGATAATTGGACTTGCTTGCTTCATGGTGGAACATGGTACTTCCTAGATCAGGTGTGACATTTTCCCATCTCCGAGAACAAGCAATTCCCATTTAGGAATCCACTGCACTAAAATGTTCTCATGCTCACACATCCCTCTTAAGTACTGTGGCAAAATAAAGGCTAATGTGGAGTTTGTGGATAAAATTTTTGATACATTTAAAACAGATTATTTTAAAAGATACTTCGAATTGTTATTTTTCAAGGTCATAGAAGGCAGCTCAATGAGAATATGAGAAAGCATGAACTAGATGGCATGAGGGCTAGAATGCCTCAGTATAGTTTAACTTTTGCCTATCTCAAAAAGCTATGAATTAAATATTGAACACATGCTTTGCTACCAAACTAAAATTCCTAGAAGAAGAAATGCTTTCATATATAAGATATAAGTATTTGGTGTCTGCACATAGAAATAACAGGACATAATCTGAAGTGGTTTATCTAGGAGTTTTGTGTTTTGTGCTCTAACATTTCTATGTGGTTTGCTTCACAGAAAGGTTTTCTGATAAAAGTGTTCTGCAATCTGGAAAGTTTCATCATCTGGCATGTAAACTTGTCTAAATGTTACAGCCACATCCTGATACAAACTAATTATTAAAAGATCAGCTCAGTCCTCAGTGTTCCTGTATATGCATGAAAAATCATTGTTGATTATTCTTAGTAATCTAATTCTTAGTGTATTTTAAAAATACATGATAAATATATACAAAATAAAGTGTATTTAATTAAATTAGTTTTAATTTAAACTAATTGACAGTTTAAATTTTAAAAAATCCTTGGTTAAGGGAATTGAAGAAATATGAAAGACATGAACAACTTGCATCATTTACTGATATTTAATTTGGTTCTAATAAACATTGCTGAACAATTGAATTTGGTAGATAAATTCTATAACTTTCCCCACATGATGAAAAAATTAAAATCCATTTTCTGAACCCAAAAGCTTATTCAGATGATCAGTTACAGAATACAGAATAACAAAGTTGGAAAGGACATTTTCTGGTGCAAAGCCTACCCAAGCAAGAGACCCAATATTATTCAAGAGAAAAGGCTGTCCACGCTCTTCTTAAAAACTTCCAGTATTGGAGCACCCATAACTTCTGAAGGTATGCCATTCCACTGATTAGGACATTTCTCCATAGTTCTGAGTTGGATCTGTTGCCATCGGTTACTTGTCTTGCCCTCAAGTCCTTTAGAGGGTAGGTTATCCCCCTCTTCTCTGTGATGTACTAATTAGCGGTACTAATACATCATGTGACCTTGATACTAATCTCTGTTGATGCAGCCTAGGACTGCATTGACTTTTTTGGCAGCTGTAGCACATTACTGGCTAATATTTAAGTGATTGTCCATTAGGACTCTAGATCCTTCTCACAGTTACTACTATTGAACCAGGTACCACTTATTTGTACCTGATTTGGTTTTTCTTGCCTAAGTGTAAAACCTTACTTTTCTCCCCATTGAATATCATTTTGTTAAATAGGGGGCAGTGTTCAAGTCTGGCAAGACCTTTCTGGATCTTGACCCTTTCTTTTAAAGTGTTGGCTATTCCTCCTAGCTTGATGTTATCTCCAAATTTGATGAATTGCCCTTCTACCTCTTCATCTAAATGGTTTATGAATATGTTGAAGAGTACTGGGCCTAAGATAAAACCTTGGGGTACCACACATCATATTTTCCTCCATGTAGATATAGTTCCATTGAGGAGTATACATTAAAAGTAGTTTGTCAGCCAGTTACAAATCCAGCTGGAGGTTGGATGCTGTCTATCCCAAATTTTCTGTCTTACCAAGAAGTTGTAAGTTGTTCAGTAAGTCTACTTTGTCAAATGCCTTACTGAAATCCAAGTATACTATGTCCACATTAGTTCGCTGGTCACTAATTTATTCATTTTATCAAAGAATACAATAAGATTTTTTGACATGATCTGTTTTTGATAAACTCATATTGGCTTTTAGTAATAGCTTTGCTTACCTCTAGGTCTTCACGGTTATTGCTTAATAACCTTTGCTAGGATCTTAGAAGTGCTAGAAGATGCACTATTTCTTATCCTTAATACAAGTGCTGAGTCCTACCATAATAAAGTGAAGTAAATTTCTTGTTGCATAAAAAGAGAACATGTGAGTCAGTTCAACAGGAAGTTGAAAAGCTGAATATGAAAGTTTCTTGTTAATGAATGTGGTAAGACTTTCTAGCCCTTTTAGTTTGCACAATCTATGAACTATCTTTTGAGAGATATCAATGCATTATCATGCCTGAGATGGAAATATAGAATTGTTCCTTCCTTAAAAGCAGGTGATACATTTATTCAGATACAACACTTCAGAATAAATTCTGTATACCTACTGAATCTTTCCTGTTTCTAATTATTTGATTATAGCTTTTTATTCTGCTAAATCTCTTTCAATTTGATACCAATTTATATATTTTTTGATAATCTATATGCATGAAATAATATACAGATTAGTGTAAATATAACAAGGTAAACAAGTCTGAAATTTCAATTGTGGTGGCTTATTTAATTTTTGTCTCACATTTTCTTCAGCAAATGCTGAAGGGAATGTATGTGCCTTTCTTCTCCATAGTTGATCTCTGTTAACAATCAATGTGTTCATTAATAGAACACAACTGCTGCATTTTCATAACATGCTATGTCCAAGTCAATAAACCATAGTATGGCTTCACAAAATGACCTGATACACACAAAAAGCTAAATCAGTTGCTTAAAGGCCTGGTCCCACTGGCTGACAGAAATGTCGTATGCATAAAGGACACAGACAAGCAAAATTTCGGGGGTGGCTCCATCCGTTGTCATCTGCTCCAAAAAGTGGCGAAAATTTGCATAAACAGAATGGAAAAGAACGGAAAAGAACAGACGTGTGTAGTATGTAGCGGGGATGTTAAACAGATGCTCATAGGAAGCCTAGCGGATGGAAGCGGATGACACCTCTGAAGGGGTTCCGGGGGAGAATTTTGAACCGGACGCATAGCGGATAAAGCGGATGCATCACGTACGCCGAAAGGAAAGAAAGGGGATGCCGGGCACATGTATATCAGATGCAAACCGTTCACTGTACATCCTTTCTATTTCCGTGCTACTAACGATGTATAGACATTCCATGTACCTTTTCTTTCCTCCCTCTTTCCATTTTCAGTTGCAGCGGATGTGAGTTGTGAGGATGCCCAGAGGATGTAGAGAGGATACAGCGGATGTTTAACAGATGATAAACGGACATAGAACGTTTGTTGCTCGTATGTTGTGGATTTACATCATACACAGCGGAAAGTTCATCCGTTCACAAAGTTTTGTGCAGCTCAAAACTTCTTGCATGGATGAAATTGCAGTGGACGGATGTTCGACGGATAGACGTATGAAACATGTATGCAATGAGTACACAATGGATGCATAGCGTTTTCCAATGGATGGCAAGCTTTTTTTAATGTTTTACATCCTCTTTGCATACGTAAGTGCAGTGGGACCGGGCCTAAAGTTTCCACAACAGTCTGAGGTATATTTACTAATAGCAAAGTAGTTTTCCCAAAATAAAGTTTTCCCAATTATCTTGTTCATTGCTTATGCACAAGGGAAGAATAATTTGGCTGTCATGGAAGAAATGTACTTAGGGTTCAGGGAACAGCTATAAGCGCTTCTCATTAGCATCCACTCTTTATTCCTTTCAGAAATTCTTTGTGAAATGTGGCCTTTAGCAGATACACTAATGTTGAAAGGGCTTCCTGAACTCTACTATTCATCATAGTAAAGTCAAATTAATACTATTAAATATGGGCTGAAAAACTCTGGATGCCCACAAGTTGGCAGAAAGAGATGTAGAACACTTTTAATTCCTTGTTTGCGTCAAATGTGCCACCCACTCCTTGCACTTGAAATGTAAGATGGCATGAAATTTGTTGCTTTGATGGTGCTGTCTCTCCTATTTTAGTGTGTGGGGAATTAAGAAAATCAACTAATGGATTGCTCTGGCTGTTTCCCTCATGCCAAGCATTACCTGCTAACTGAAAAAGAATTACCAATCACTCTTCCCTAATGGGTGGGTGCTTGGAATGACATGTTTCACCCCCACTAAATTGCCTTAATAATGAGAAACAGTAGTTCATACTTATGACTTATCTGGCTGTTTTTGAACACAAGTAAATTTTTGTCCTAAACTAGTCTGGCTGACAGGTTGCACAGTTGGAAAAGACTAACCCTGACTAAATCCTCCCAGAGGATAAGGAAAGGCAATTGAGGATCACTGGGGGTATCTCTTTCTGGAAAGATCAGATCTATTGTAAGCGCCAGAACCTGCAACATATTGTAGCCTCCAAGCCTTTGACAATGGTGTCATTGCTCAGTGGGAAAGCAATGCCCTAAATGGCATAAAAGCACAAGCAAAAAGGCTGGGCTCCTGAAAAGCAAAGGGAGTCCTCAGAGTGGATCACTCCCTCTTAGGAAGTTAAAAGCACCAGCTGTGGTGCCTCTGCATAAAAGACTTGGGCAGAAGGCAAGTTACAGTTTTGTATTAGATATGTTAACTACTGTTCCTTCTGCTTATGTAAATGCCTGAAATTTAGTTTGCTTTTGGACTCTTTACATTTGTTCTGATCTTCATTCTGGTCTCTGCTGTCTTAAATCCTGGCTTGGACTTGGATCAACACTACAGCTTTCTCTACATCTATATTTGCATTCTTAGTTTTGTTTTTTTATTGCATCCCTTAAAATTTTTATAGGTTTGGGAATATGTTGGGGTTCTGAGAACAGAGCTATTTGCATTTACTATATAGATCCCCAATTCATTAATAAGCAAATGCATGTAGTATTATATATGAATCTATGTATGTGTACATATATATGTATATATCTGCATATCTTTGTTATTTAAGCCTTTTTTAACCTCTTTTTTTAAATCAGCTTTGCGATTGGGTGGCTAAAACATTTTTACTGGCCTTTGAGAGTTTCCTAAGATCTGGGCATTGCGCCATTGTGTCAAATGAATAATCTAGTCTTGTCCCTTTGGCAGGACAAAGGCCACCTTATTCTTTCAGTGTGTCTTGGCTTAAATTAATGAATATTAATTCTAAATGCATGTAAAATTAAAGCTATAGCTTTTCTTTCTAAACATAAATAAGAATTCAATAAACTTCTTAGACTGGTTTCAATGGTGTAGAGCTATACCTCTGATCACATGTATTTTGTGCTTATTTTTTCTTTAAAAAACAACACCACATAATCTATAGCTATATGTTACCACTAGCATTGTTATCAAGCAAAGGAATTTGTGGTTTTAGTTTTCATTTTTGTAAGGCAGGCCAACCAGATTGTTATTTGTAAAAATAATACCTGTTTTCGAAGCCTGCCTACATACAAACTCCATACAGAAGCCTGATGATGGCAGATGAGATTCTGCTGAAACATTGCTACAACTTTAAAAGCACTACAATGACATGGGATAATACCCGAAGGAAGCTGAACAGCACATGTGTGTGTGTGTGTGTGTGTGTGTATGTGTGTGTTCTGATTGGTTGGGAATGTGTTCTCATTGGTTAGGGGCCTGGATGTGTTCTGATAGGCTGGGGGTAATAACAACAACAACAACAACAACAATAATAATAATAAATCCTCACTGAAGCAGAAACCAATGTCCTTTCGAAAGGATTCAACTTTGCTGTCACTCCCAAACACATCCCCACAGAAACCATTATATGCGGAGTTGAAACCAGCCTGACCAAAACCAACCCTGATGATGCCAACAGAATCAGACTCGAAATCAACATCCTCTGCACCAGCAAACCATCCAAAAGCAACTTATCAAAAGAAGAACAAACTGCACTACTTAACCTGAAAGAAGACACCAGCACAATAATCCTACCAGCAGACAAGGGCAACGCAACAGTGGTTATGAACTCATCTGACTACCAAACCAAGTTAACCAACCCTAACCAAGACCCCACATACAAATCTCTAAACACAGACCCCACCACCTACCTAGAAACAACCACCAGATCCAAAATAAAAGCCTCCTCCATCAGCGAAGAAATCCAGCAAAGAATCATACCCAGAGAGAAATCATCCAGATGCCCTAAGCTTTATGGTCTCCCCAAGATACACAAAGAAAGAACTCCACTTAGACCAATAGTCAGCTCCATAGTCTCACCTCTACAAAATCTAGCCAAATTCTCACCAAACAATTACAGCCCTATGCAGAATCCATCAACTCACACTTAAGAAACTCATTCCAGTTCACTGAGATCATAAAGAAACAAAACTTACAGCCCAGCGACCTACTAGTGAGCTTTGATGTCATAATCCCTCTTCATCCAAGTGCCTATAAAAGAAGCCTTGACAGCCATTCAAAACAAATACAACTCCCCCCCCCCCCAAGCACATCCTAGATCTGACCAACCACTGCCTATCCAATACATACTTTACCTACGACGGACAAAAATACAAACAAATAGAAGGAGCACCCATGGGATCACCCCTCTCACTTGTCATCGTAAAACTCTACATGGAACACTTTGAAACACAAGCTCTAGAAAAATATGATCACAAACCCAAACTCTGGCTCAGATACATAGATGACACCTTCATAATCTGGCCACACGGGAAAGAAAAACTGAACAACTTCCTCACACACCTCAACAGCTTACACCCCAAAATACAATTCACCATGGAAACAGAAGCTAACAATCAGTTTACCTTCCTAGATGTCTTAGTATGCAAAAAATCCAATGGCTCCCTAGAACGCACCATCTACCAGAAGAAAACACATACAAACCACAATCTACACGCACTCTCACACCACCACCCAGCACAGATCAATTCTGTAGCTGAGATACTCATCTCCAGAACAAAATGCTTAGCTGATGAACAATACCTAAAAACTGAACTACATACTCTCACTAACGAACTAACAGCCAATGGATTCCAAAAAAGAAGATTACCCACCTCATCCAAAAACAAACCCCAACCAAAATCCAAGACAGAGAACAGCAAAGCCCTCCTCCCACATATAAAAGGCACTACAGACAAAATCAGCAAGATCCTCCAAAAATACAGACAAAAAATAAGACAGCATTCTGCACAAACAGAAAAATATCCACCATCCTAAGAAACCCTAAAGACAGAATCCAGCTGGAAAACCAAGGAGTATACGAAATTCCATGCACCACCTGCACCGCCACATACATCAGGCAAACCAGCAGGAGAATAAGTGCACGCATTGGAGAACACAAGAACTCAATCAAAAAAGAACTGACCTCTTCCCTGGTCCAACACCTCAAAGCCAGAGGACATGAGATTGGCTTTAAAAATACCAGAACTATCACCAAAACTGAACACTTCAACAACAGAATAATCAGAGAAGCCACAGAGATAGAAAAACATCCACACAGTATGAATAAACGAGATGATACCTCCCGCCTACCAGCCATTTGGAAACCCACCCTCATTAACAAACGAGTACCTAACATGAAGAATGACACCAGACCCACACCCACGAGGGCCACACAAGATGCTACCACCACAGCTAAGCCCCCACCTGAACAGAACACACCCCCAGCCAATTGGAACACAGCCAACCCCCCCACCAATCAGATCACAGCCAGGCCCCCAACCAATGAGAACACATCCCTACCAAATCAGAACACAGCCAAGCCCCCACCCAGTCAGGTCACACCACCACTGGCAGTTAAAAGGAAGAAACAGCTGCAAGCTCACATTACTCCAAGAAGCACAAAGCCAAAGACACAAGCCTGAAGATGATGAATGAGACTTCATCGAAACGTCACCTAGATACTTCCAATATTGCACGGGAGAAAACCCAAATAACCTTGAAGTTGTGCTTTTAAAGTTGTAGCAACATTTCGGCAGAATTTCCTCTGCCATCATCAGGCTTCTGTATTGTGTTTGTCAGGCTATCACAGCCATTTCAGTTTTAAATTTGAAGCTAGCCTACGCTGTGCCAGAATGGTTTTTTTCTTCATCCTGATTGGTTGGGAGTCTTAGTCTGTGTTTATTGGTCTTTGAGTTTGCTGTGTTCTGCTTGGTTGGTGTTTCTAATATCTTTGTTTTGTGGCTTTTTTGTGTGTCTTGATTGGCTGGCAATATTGTGTTCCTGTATTGGAGGCTTTTAATGCAGCTTGGCTCTGAGTAAAAGGACGGCTATCATTTATTAGGAAGCTCAGTTTCATCTGGGTGCCTGGTTGGGGTGTGTTTGAGCTGGAGGTATCAGGGGGAGTCTGTTTGTGCCCAGGTGTTGCCTGGCTTGTAGTGTGGAGATTTTTTTGTTTGTGAGTGCAGGCTTCCAAATGATTGACAGTCTGGTGGAATCATCTCTTCTATTCATGCTTTCAGGTCTTATTTCAATCTTTATGGCTTCTCTAATAATTCTGTGGTTGGGGTTTTCTATAGTGGCAAGGGTTTTGGTGCCATTGAAGTTGATGCTATGACCTGTGGCTTTCATGTGTTGGACTAGTGAGGAAGTGTGTTCCAGCTTTTTTACTGCATTTTTGTGTTCATCCAGGCGGGTACTTATTCTTCTATTGGTCTATCCAATGTATGTGGCCGGGCATGATGCACAGGGGACTTCATATATGCCTTGGTTTTCCAGGTCAATTGTGTCTTTGGGGTTTTGAAGGATGGCTGCTATTTTTTTGTCTGTTTTGAAAGCAGTCTTGATGTGATGCCTGTGTAGTATCTTACTAATTTTGTCTGTAGTACCTCTTATGTAGGGCAGGACAATTAGAGATACTACAGACAAAATCAGTAAGATACTGCACAGGCATCACATCAAGACGTGGGATAATACCCGAACGAAGCTGAACAGCATGTAAGTACCCGTGAAAACTTAAGAACACACACACACACACACACACACACACACACATATAAATGCAGTAAAAAAGCTGGAACACACCTCCTCACTAGTCCAACACATGAAAACCACAGGTCACAACATCAACTTCAATGGCACTAAAACCCTGGCCACTATAGAAAACCCCAGCCACAGAATCATCAGAGAAGCCATAGAGATTGAAAAAAGACCTGACAGCATGAATAGAAGAGATGATTCCACCAGACTGTCAATCATTTGGAAGCCTGCACTCTCAAATAGAAAGATCTCCATGCCACAAGCCAGGCAAACACCTGGGCAAAAACAGACTCCCTCTGATAGCTCCAACCTAACCCCCCCACCAGGCACCCAGGTGAAACCCAGCTTGCTAATGAATAGCAGCTTGCTAATGAAGAGCAGCCGTCCCTTCACACGGAGCCAAGCTGCACTAAAAGCCTCCAACACAAGAACAGACTGTTGCCAGCCAATCAAAGCCACAAAACAGACAGAAGAAACCAGGAACACCAATCAATCAAACTCCAAGTCCAATGAAACAGGTCCAGGCTCCCAACCAATCAGAATGGACCAGCCTCAAATTTAAAACCAGGAGCTGTAAGACCCATATCCATACAGAAGCCTGAAGATGGCAGATGAGATTCTGCTGAAACGTTGCTACAACTTTAACAGAACTACAATGACGTGGGATAATACCCGAAGGAAGCTAAACAGCA
>BLBF01000041.1:15821-100970 GCA_015471245.1 Laticauda colubrina
GAAATTAGGGGCTGATGGATAGCTTCTTGACTCAATTTTAAGTTAATATACTTGTGTTAACATTGATATACAGTTTTTGCCAAAACATTCCTGCTTCCAGAATAGTTAATGTTGGAGAACAGGACCTTCTTACAGACAATCACTTATATGGGATATTTTAGCTGCACGAATCTTGAATACTCTTTAATACCAGGACTCCATAACCATTGCTGAAAATTCTGAATGTGAAATCCACATATCTGAGGGTCCTAGATTGAAGAAGATTGGCTGTATTTTTACATTCAAAATGCTAATGATTCAAGTGTCATCATTAAAAAAATAATTTAATTTACTTAATTTTACAGAGGAACATTGCTCCCCCTAATCTTCATATATTCATATTTCTCTGATGCAAATCATTTGGTTTGTTCACATGTGTTTTCATAATACTCCTTCATACTGTAACTAAATAAAGCAACAACCTCATTCTTTGTCCCTACAGATTTATTTTCAAAGAGTTCCTAAATGAAATTCTCCTTTGTAATGAGTGAGGAATAATAGAAAAAACATGCAAGAGCTCAATCCAGCACCTATTTTATTTTATTTGTGTGGTGAAATAGCATGAGGAGAAAGCAATTGCCCCAAGGTGGACCAGAGAAGCTCTTGGCAAGATAGACAGATGGAGAACTGAATGTGGTTCATCAGAAATTCAACTCCGTGGTGCTCTGCACTAGGAATCTCTCACATTTTCAAGGCCCAAAAATTGATCAAAACAGTAATGTATAAAATCCTGTATTATATAATTGTTAATAGTAATAATATTATTATTACATGAGACACACTTGCTAAGGAATGCATTTTTTAACTGCTTTGGAATTAAGGCTTCTTTTAGCTTTCTTGCTGGATACCAAAGTATAAATTTGTTCCTACATTCAAAAACTTAAGCCCATGTCACACTGCACCAACGGATGCAAAGAGGATGTAAAACGGACAAAAAAAGCTTGCCATCTGTTGGAAAACGCGATGTATCCGTTGTATATTCACTGCGTACGTCTTTCATATACTCTATCCGTCAAACATCCGTCCACTGCTATTTCATCTGCTCAAAAAGTTTTGAACTGCACAAAACTTTTTGAGCGGATGAACTTTCTGCCGCGTATGATCTACATCCGTGACACATACGGGCAACAAACGTTCAACGTCCATTGCCATCCATTACACGTCCGCTGTATCCTCTCGGCATCTTCTGGGCATCCGCGCAACTCACATCTGCTCCAGCGGAAAGCGGAAAGAGGAAGGAAGCGAAAGGTACGCGGAACGTCCGCACAGCATGAGTAGCACGGACATAGAAAGGATGAAAGCGGATGCAGCTCGGATATAAAGCATTAAAACGGACAAAACATTCATATATGGGATGTAACTCGGATATTTAGGATGTCTGGAGGATGCCTAGAGGATGTGGAAGGACACCTAGTGGAAAACCGACATTTCCTATAAAAAGGGGGAGGAAATCACCTGGATCTCACTATCAGTTCAGAAGCCCTGGTGTGCAGACTTCTTCAGCCTTGCTCTTGTTCTTCCACATCATCCATTGATGTCCACCAGGGATCATCTCACACTCCTTTTGGTAGCCGCCATCATTCAACACCAGAACCAAGCCCTCTTCAGACTGTTTCACCTTTTCACCTTTTTTCTTGGAGACGTCCAAGAGCTGTCTGGGTCCGAAGATGGATCGGGAGAAGAGTGGAGTTTGGACTCTATGACAAGCTGATAGTGGAGCTGAGGAATGAAGACCCTCGTGCATGACAGCACTTCATGAGGATGCCACCAGCCATCTTTGATGAAGTTGTGGAGCGTCTGAGACCCAGGTTGACCAAGGCAAACACCAACTTCCATCCCAGCCTGGACCCTGGACTGAAGGTGGCACTGACTCTGCGCCACCTGGCCTCTGGGACCACATACAGAAACATGCAGTATGCCTGGAGAGTGCCACACAACGCCATCAGCATTGTGGTCAGAGAAGTGGTGCAGGCCATCATCCAAGAATATGTGGAGGAGCTCCTCCAGTGTCCCACCACTGAAGAAGGCTGGAGGAAAGTTGCAGAGCAGTGGTATCAGAGGTGGAACTTTCCCCACACCGTTGGAGCCATAGATGGGAAGCACATGGCCTGCAAAGCTCCAGCCAACTCAGGGTCCAATTATTACAGCTACAAGGGCTTCTTCAGCATCATCCTCTTTGCCATGGTTGATGCTGACTACAAGTTCATGTACATTGATGCTTCAGGCAACAGGTCAGCTTCAGATAGCCAGGTATACAACCCCAGTGACCTCAAGGATGGGCTGGAACGCAACCTCATCATGGGTTTTCTAGATCCAGACCCTCTACCCAATGACACACAAGATGTGTCCTACTTCATCATTGGTGATGACGCCTTCTCCCTCAGAACCTACCTCATAAAGCCGTACAGTTCAAGATACCTCACCCGTGAAGAGAGGATCTTTAACTACAGGCTGTCCAGGGCAAGGCGGGTGGTGGAGAATGCCTTTGGCATCCTGGCCAACAGGTTCCAGATACTTCTCACCAACATGCAGTATCACCCAGGGACTGTGAGGAGCATCGTGGAAGCTTGCTGCATCCTGCACAATCTCATGCGCACCTGCTACCCAGTGTTGCAGAACAGACTTGTCGACCATCAACAAGGGAATGAGGACATGGAGCCTGGTGAATGGAGGCAAGGACGAAACCTGATAGACACTGTGGATGTACATGGCCCCAACAGAGCTTCACGTGAAGGGAAGAAGCAGCGCAACCTCCTGAGAAACTGGTGCAACTCCCCAGCTGGAGCAGTGGAGTGGCAAGACAGGATGGTAGATGCTTAATGGATGCTTCCTTGAGCCTGTCTCATAACACTGATGAGATTGTGCAATATATGTTGAGTGGCCCTACAATGAATAGGGCATTAATAAAGAGCTTTGTTTATTTTGGAATGTGTTGATCAATGAATAAATACTTATTGATACAAAAGGTCCATATGTGTGGCAGCTGGGGGTTTGGACCATACAGTCCCACTATGCTTGCACTGGAGGTTTATCTATCCCACAACTATCCTTATCTATCCCACAACTATCCTCATCTATCCCACAACTATCCTGACCTATCCCACAAGCATGCAAAAGCTTAACCATTTTTTCAAAGTTTTCACCAACACTTTATTAAGTAAAAAAAATGAACCAAGTGTGTTAAGCAAAGATAACCTTTATTAATAACTGTCTTAAGTAAACTGTATGACTGTATTAAATAAGCAAAATGAACCAAGTAAAGTGTCTTAAGCAAAGATAAAATGAACAAGTAACAACTCAGTCTCTGGCACTATTCTACAGTCACTCTGAGTCATGTCCATGGTCTCAGCTGTTAAGCAGCCAGGGACTGTGGAGGTGGCTGTGGCTTGAGTGCTGGTCTGAGGCGCTATTGGGGTGCTTGGCCCTGAGAGTACAACAGAGGATGGTGTGTTCAGGAAGCTGTCCGAGAGCTGACTCAATCCCGTGCGGTTGAGAGGCCCTTCATCAAGTACCTGGGATGTCAGGCACAAGACTGATGACAGATTGTCCGTTGACGGGCTTGGCTGTGGAGTGGAGAAAAGAGGAGTGTAGTTGGGCTGTCTGGTCTGCAGCTGGGTGAGGACTGGCGTCTGTGGCGTCTGATGAACCTGGGCCTGGACTGGGAAGTTCTGCTTCTGCTGTGGGAAGTCCTGGTAGTCGTAGCCTTGGTAGGTGAGGGGCTGTTGAAAGCCTTGGAAGGGCTGTGACATTGCCTGGGGTGGAGGAGCAGACCTGGACTGGGTCAGAGCAGCTTCAGCTGGGCCTTGAGGGTTGTGCAGAAGTGCTGTGATCTTTTCCTTCATCACCTGGTACTGGGCCTCCGGCATAACCCTCAAGGTGTGGCTCACGTAGGTAATGAAAGTGTGGCGGCTGGAGGATCCTCTGTCCAAGTGGACCAGCTGAGAGAGCAGTTCTGTGCTGGTCTTCATTGTGTCCCTGATCTCCAACAGCACACTGTGGTTCTGGCCCTCCAGTCTGCCTCTCTGCCTGCATCCTGTGCAGCTGGGGGTGGGGGTGTGTTGGTCTCTGGTGGCTGCTGCTTCTTCCTCCATTTGTGATGGGATCCTCCAAGTCCTCCGGCATGGGGTATGCAGCTGTCGGGGGGGTCTCTGCCATTGGGCCCTCTGAAGACACCTGCCTGGACAGGGCAGCTGGCTCCTGGCTGGAAGAGGACTGGCTGTCTGTGGGCTGTCTGAGGGAGAGGAGTGACAGTGGGGCTGCTCCTCGGTGGCGGACCTCACCCCCCAGGAAGCTGCACTTGGCCATGACATACATCTCCCAGTCAGTGAACTTGACAGCTATCTGCCCAGATTTTTTGAGGTGTAGCTTGCCAAACCAGGTGTGCATGTGCTCCCACCATCCTAGGAGTACATCTGCAGTGTAGCCCAGGCTCTCTGCCTTGTCTCTCGCAAGCTGCCTGTTTCTTCTTGGTGTCGCGATAAGAGTCTGTGGTCCTTTCTCCAGAGGTACTCGTTCTCCCTCAGCCATTCCAGCACCTCATCCTCATGCTCCTCAGAAATGGTGTACTGTTTCCTCTCTCCCTTCTCCTTCCCTTGCCTCTTCCTCCCTCTGGGAGGGCCTTCAGCAGCAGGGCCTTCAGAGGATTGAGCAGCAGGGCTTTGAGGGCCTTGGGGCTGGTCCACCACAGCACCAGCAGTAGCAGCAGCACCACCAGCAGCAGCAGCACCACCACCACCACCAGCAGAAGCACCAGCCGGAGAAGCACCACCACCACCAGCAGCAGCAGCAGCAGCAGGAGAAGCACCAGCAGGTTCAGAGTCAGTGCCAGAGGGTGGGATGGTGGTTCTGTCCTTCTTGCCAGAGCTGGCACAAGTAGGCACGGGCTTTCTCTTCTTCCCTGACTGATGAACCATGGTGTTCCTGCAAGATGTATGTGGCAGCACGTCTTTCCTCTGAATGCTGACTGCGTGCGAGCTGCATCCTTTTATATCTGCGGACCTGACGCAATTCATACTCCCCGCATGCACAGTGAATTTGCTTCCTATAGGCGTCTGTGATGCATCCGCATCATTCGCTATGCATCCGCCCCTTCCGCTATGCGTCCGCTTCGCTATTCTCCCCCAGAACCCCTGTGGATGTGTCATCCGCTTCCATCCGCTGTCATCCGCTAGGCTTCCTACGAACATCCATTTAACATCCCTGCTACGTATTATCCCCGTCCATTCTTTTCCGTTCTTTTCCATTCTGTTTAGACAAATTTTTGCCACTTTTTGGAGCGGATGACAACGGATGGAGCCACCCCCAAAATTTTGCTCGTCCGCTGTATCCTTTATGCATACATTTTGTGTCTGTCTGCCAATGGGACAGGGCCTTTATTGCTAGGATTTTTTCCTGTTGTCCAACTGAAGTAAGAATTCAAACCCATTGCTTTTTCCCCAATTTTTATATGACAGCCCTTGATCTATCATGTTTCCAGCCAGTCTTCTACAAGCCAAACCATATCCAATTCTTCTGTTTCTCATTGACTTTTCCTTCCTTCTTATCATTTTGGTTGCTCTAATTAAATGTAATGTCAGTCACTGGACAAGAGATTCTAACAATGATCTGACTGCATCAAAATAGAGAGGAATATACAGTATAGTTCTGTGATACATAATTAGAATTACATTTTTTGTGTAGTTGCATTCTTGCTGGATCATAATCAGATTATGATCCATGAAGAGACCCCCACCCCAACATTTTGAAAAAAGTATAGGTTAGGTCAGTAAGGACCTAACCTCCTCATCAATGTGCAAGCCTTGTTCTTTCCTTGTCCAATGTTGACCACCCTGATTGTGAGTGTAAAAAATGTCACAAACACATTTTTGGATTCTCTTCATTTGAGAAACTACATGATAGCAATTTTTGCAGAAACCTTTGCTGTTCTTTGGTGCTAGCAAATATCAAAATCACTCACAAAGCATTCCAGTTCAGTTTGATTTTTTTAAAAGGATTATAGTTCATCTCATAAGTTCCAGATAGGCTTGAAAATGCCTCCTTTCAAGTCATGTTGGGGCTTCAGCCAATGTAAATTCTATGACATTAAACAACATAAACAATATAAACATAAGCAACATAAACAACACTGGTATTTTTTCTAATAATACTTTTAAACCTTCACACTAGTTCTTCTTTAGTGATTTGTAGCATCAGTCAGCCAGCCTCTTTCAAATTGTTATATTAGCACAGTGATACTTTGATGCCTCCAGAAGGCACTGTGAATTATCATTGGTTTTCCATTTTAGATGCACCAAGGAGAACCCAGGCATAAAACTGCAGACTGACATTTTCCTTTATCTGTTAAGTTGGATATGTTTATTATGTAGTAAAAAGCTAATAGATGATAGCAACAATTTTAGGCAATTTGTTCAAAGATCTGAGTATGATGCGTCAGATTTATTTGCAACATATATACTATATTCTTCAGTTCAAAACTGTCCTGGAGCTGTCATGTCAACAAGGGTTAGTAAATGTACAGTGGGTTATTCATGTTTTTCAGGTGATGGCACAAGGATAAGATCCAAGAGTGATCGCACAACAAAAGAAATCCTTCTCACTGAGATGGATCAGAGAGTGATAGGTGTTCCTTGACTTTATTCACATTGGGGCTGACCTTTATTGGGTCATTATTCCTTCTTTACTTCCTAAAACTCTTAAAGGGAGTGATAGCCTCCTAGTTGTCTTTGCAGTGGCTAAAAAAAAGGATAAAAAAAAGATTGGTTTCCTGTGTGAGGAGAATTATGCACTTAGCACTTTTCTTAACATAGAATAAGATATAATCATGTGATTAAGGCTGCAGTGTTAACCATACTTAGTAAAACATAACTTTATAGGAAGCAGTTCAATATTTAGGTTTAAGATTAGTACTAGGTTGCACATGAGATCTAGCAATGAGCAGGAACAAAATAAAAGGGAAAATACAATAATAAATAAAATTAGAATTTCAGGAATAGTGGCAGACAGAACATATGTCAGCAATGTAAATGGCATTCAGATAAGGCATTCTAAATCCAAATTTAGGAATAGTATTCATAAAACAGTTATAACTTGTCTAATACTGATCTGCATAAGCACTGCATAAAACATGTATTTGAAGAGCCAAGATGGGTAATAGAAAGAAATATTAATTTAAACAAATAAAAAATAAGAGGGTAATTCCTTCAAAATAAAAAAGTTGGAATGACAAGAAATTCTGCATCAAGAAAAGTGTATTGAAATCTGCATGTTTTCCCCAGAAAGAAAATGTAAAAGAAATAAATTATGGTATTGGGTAATCAATGAGAATGTATATGAAATTTTAAAAATGGATTCTTATTATAGGCATCCAAATCTAGGTCAGCTTTAGAGGATAGGCTAAAGTCCTTCTGTTTTACAAATGGGTAAGTAATACTGAAAAGCTGCAGTTTGTTCAGTGACATGTAAAACAGTTTTCTCAGGCTTTGTTTGATTTCAATAGCAGAATTTCTCAGCCTTGGTTTGCTGGCTGTGAAATTTTGGGAGTTGGAAGTCCACACACCTTGTAAAATCAAGAAACACTACTCTATTGATATCCTTATTCAAGAATAATCTTATTCTGTAGAAGATTTTGTGATGTAATATGTCAGATTTGACTTTAGGGCAGACTAGAATGAAGTCATAAATGCACAATTTTGCCATCTTGAGTTTAAATTCTAGGTTTTGCCTTTCTGAATTAGCAGTTTCTTGCTATTCTCTTGATGGTTTGTAAAAAAGCTTGATCTGATCTAATAGTTTCTCTAGCCTGAGAACAACTCCATTTCTTACAGACTCGCAGGTACAATAAATGTGATTTTAGAATGGTTTTATGTGTTCATTTTTTTTTGACCAGCTAATTTCTGCTAATTTCTGAAGATACACATTAGCAATAAAATAAACATCTGTGTTGTTATCTGTATGGGAGATTTGCACACATTGAAGCAACTCTAGATTGTCCTGTATATGTGCACTCCTAAATTATGAAATAACTTCAGAAACTCCTTAAGGAATATGAAAAGATCTGAAAAGCATAATGACTCCCTTTTCCTAATTGGATTGCTTCTGATATGCTATTGTTCTGCCTAAGATTCTATGGGATAGTCCTAATTTTAAATTTTAAATTTGTAATTTTAAATTTTTAAATTTTTAAACTTGCTGAAGGAGCCTCCAGCTTGGCAAAATCTTTAAAACTTAGTTCATAGATGCAGCCTGTTCCTGGGTCACAGAAGACCTTTGGGAGAAGCTGAAAATGTTTTTCTGCCCTGCCTACTTAAAAAAACAAGAGTGTAAGAATGGGGAGAGTATAGAAGTAGGAAACAAAACAAAGGCAGGATGGAAAGTGTTCTAATTTGGTGCACAGCCGTTCACTTGTTTCAAAACAAGCTTTGGCCACAGAATCCAGCCTCCTATTTCCCATGGGTGTGCATGGAATTTATCACTCCCTTGGTAACATATGATTTTGTTTAAACACAACTCTTTGACTTAATTCTAACAAGGCCAGACTTCAGATTTTGTTTTATGTGCCGCTGCTGCCTCCCAGTGTTAAAAACTGTCACTGCCAGAGGTCAAAATAGATTTAATATCTGTCAGTTTGTGGTTCTTTGGCATCATCATATTCCAAAACTTTGTAAAGTAATCCAACACAAGCAGAGGAAGAACTATTATTATATACAAATACAGTGACTAGAGACACAATGTCTGCCATAGTTTAAAATGATCACACTTATTTTAGGACTTTAGGAGAACAGTGTAGTAATTCAAAAGCACATTATGGGTTGCTTGGGGAGGGTACCAATGTAGCCTTAAACATTTCTTTTGCTACTCATCTGGCTCTCTGCCAGCCAAGATTCTTTCAAGTAAAAAACAACAACACCAAATAAGATGCTGGAATGTTATAAAATATCCAACATAATTATTTGTAACAATGCTGATTTGCCCTGTGCAGCTCTCTTGGTTCCTGATATAGAAGAACTATGCAAAGGCTTAGAAACTACTAACTAAATGACATAGCTAGAGGTCTTTCTTTTGGGATTGATGGAAAAACAATTGGAAAAAAGCCATTGAACTTTATTTTTGTATACAATAACTGCAGCAAAATTATTGTGTACACAAAAATTGAAAGATTCAGCACTACCTACAATGGAGGAATGGTTAGAGGAAATGATGGAATTTGCTGAGATGGCTAAATTGATTTCTTTAATCAGAGAAAAGACAATATTTATATTTATTTTACAGACTTTTTACAGTATAAAAAGAAAAAAAATGACTTTATGCTATATAGTTGTGATGATTAGATAGGATAGATTATAGAAAAATGAGAACCAAATTGTAAGCATAAAGTAAGAAGAGAAATTTATAACTGTGGTTATAACTACTTTAAAGAAGATTGGAAGCCAATTCTTGGTTCTTGTTTCTTTCTTTTCTGTTTTTATTTTTCCCCTTTCTTCCCCTTTTACCTTTCTCTTTGATTTTCTTTTTTCCTTCCCATATTGGTTTATATTAGTTTAACTTTTTAAAACAGTTTTAATAAAATTATTTATACAATTTATATGTATATATATAAAAGAAACTACAAACTGAGTGAGGTATGTAGGTGGGCATGTTGCTTTGTGCAGTCCTTTCACTTTGATAAACATATTTTCTATGACTGTGATTGTGTATCTCTGATTGAGATACAAAGGAGAGGAAAACATTCCTATGAGGCTTCACATAGACTCACTGCCTCTTCATCTCATAATTATCTTGGAAGAAATCTGCAAAATAAATTTACAATAAGAGAGCCCAAAGTGCAACTATAGATGCCATCAAGCCCCCAGATATAATGAGCCTTAAGTATGAGACTCAAGGGTTTAGTAATGCTGATTTAGAAAAAGAGGCCAAGTAGTATGAGATCAGATAATCAAGAGTCCCATTCAGTCTAAGTTAAGCTTATAATTAGGGGTGGGATTCAAATTTTTAACAACCGGTTCTATGGGCATGGCTTAGGTGGTGGGCATGGCTTGGTGGTCATGTGACTGGGTAGACATGGCTTGATGGTCATGTTATTGTCTGGGTGTGGCCAACTCAATATCACTCACATCAAAGCACACATCTCCTCGCCTGGTCTCTCATGACTCTGGGGATGCTATAACAGTTGTAAGTGAAAAAGGGTCATAAGTCACTTTTTTCAGTGCTGTTGTAACTGTGAATGGCCACTCCACACAAGCAAAGTACCAGCAAAGGAGGGGAAAAAAAAACTCCAGAGATATTTCTGAGACGGGAAGTCTAGTCCTGCCAAGAATGTAATAAGGGTTAACGGAGAGGCAGTTTCTGTAAGCAACACCAGAATGTTTCCTTCCTGCCTTCCTTACAGCATTAGGCCAGTAATTTCTTCTAACAACCGGTTCTCCAAACTGCTTAGAATGTGAACAGTCGGTTCTAGTGAATAGGTGCAAACTGGTAGAATCTCACCCCTGTTTATAATGAAAATGGAAAAGCTGCCATGTAAACAGATCAAGAGGGAGGTCCATCCTTTCATTCTGGCCAAGGTGTTAGATTTTACTAGTGAGATCATGAGAAAAATCTCTTGTTATCTAAGGGTACTTTAAATTCAGGGCTATTAACAGTTATTGTTTAAAGCTGTGCAGATGTGCATCCACCTACATGCACACTGTAACCCTTTGGATACGGTCATAACTGGGAGCTGCTGTTATCCTTTATCCATCCTTGCTTAAGGAGATATCTTTTGAAAACAGCAATTACACAAAATAACAGGGCATACTTAAACTGACATTATGAATGTTTTGCCTCATGGAAAAGTGGAAACTTTGCAAGGAAATAATATCACCACTGGATTCCCTTCACCATTTTTTTTGCAAGAAAAAAAAAACTCTTGAGAGTTAGTGGCAGAAGGATCTCTGCCTGAAGGCTTTGGACAGCTCCTTGTTCAAGAATGTGGTAAATATGGATGGAAGACAGGAATTTCAAAGGTATTTTCAGATTGTGGACATCCTCAGTGCAAGCCTGCTTAACTTTAGATCATGTGATGAGCAGGTTAAAAAAAAGAACAGTAAATGGAACTGCTATTTCTTCTCTACAGCACTTTGCATGACAAAACTATTCTAGATGCAGAGATGCAGATGACCTGAGAGAAAGTATGAGATTCCTTCTTCCTAGGATTAAAAACAATGACATTGTTGTGGTCTGTTTTTTGTTAGTAAGAATTTCACTTTGTAAAAGGCTCTTTTACTTACTTCCCTTTCACGTCTTTCTGCTGGCAGGGACTATCACAAAAACAATGAAAATGTTTATGCCATAGATTGCTTTGTCAAGGAATCTGAAAATTGTGAAAATAAATATTAGGATTAGCTCTTTTTTCATTCAAGGCATATGAATGTAATGTGGTCAGTTATGAGATCAGTTATGAGTTATGAAAACAGCTGTGGTGGCTGTACGATTTTAAACAACTTAGGCTGGATCCCCATGTTAGTAGGGAGTTGAAATAAAGCAATGGATTGTCTATCTGACTTACTCTGCTTTTGTTTCAATTTTTCATCTGCAGAGGGAGCCATCAGGCAAGGGAAAACTTTTAGGGAGCATGTGAATTTATTCAGTGTTGCAGAAGAATCTTTCAGTAACCTTTTCTCATCCTAAAGCCTGGTAAATCATGAGACGTGACTGGAATTGTATCACAGCAATACTTGGATGACTACATTCCTCAGCTCAGCCTGACTGAACACAGCCTTCTCTTCCCTGGTGGAGCTCTCTGCAATAGGTCCCCATTTCTGGTAGTACTTCTGGTCTCCATAAATATCCTATGTCTAACATAGACTTTCAGACTTTTTATTACTGTAAGCATGTTATATGGCTTTACATGGCTCTTAGGTGTGATACAATTACAGGTAACTTGCCTCTTTGTGTTATAACAAGAGTGATGTATATAAAGGGAAGTCATGGAAATAAATTGTGCTGTTAAAATTGCCCCATTCACTCTACCACATGAAGTAGGCTTCAGGTTTTGAGGTGGAGAAAGAAGGAAAAGCAAAGATCCCTATTCTTACTGCGGTCAGGCCAATTCCTCAAAACACACCTTTGTTTCATTTAGCTTTCAAATGGTGACAGCAGCAAATGTTTCCCTTTCTCTTGAAGTGTTGAGTAACAAATGCCTCCTAGATGGAAGCTAAGTGCCTATAAGCAGATGTGTTGCGGCTGGGTAATAAGGAACATATGCCTACCCTTCCAATGAATCTTACATTTCTTGGACATACTATCCAGGGGCCCTTCTGATTTCTCGAGCCTGGCCCTTGGACCCTAATCCTAGCAACTGCCTGATTAACCAGCTGCAGGATTAGATAGCATCACAAAAGCCATCATGATCGTGCAACCTTTGCCTTTTTACTTTACCAATCATGAAGGGAGCTGATGATCCTCCAATATCCAGGCAAATAGCCTGTTCTCCAGAACATGGTGGATTAAGAAGTGAGTTAAACAGCCATGCCTAATCCAGTAGAATGAACCCCCATATAAAAGGAATAAGAAGAAAGAGAACACTGTATCTTTGGAGACAGTTTGCCATGGTACTTTGGTAAGTGGACTGCACAGGAAGGATCACCCAAGATTTCTTGCTGTCTGAAGCAGATCAGCCAGTGGTGTCCCTCACATCTTAACTCACTACATCCACCCAGATTGGCAAGTTATTTTACCACCTGCAGCAGATACTAAAAAATAAATGAAATTTTTAATAATTTGGTTTCTGTCTGAAAACAAGAAAGAACCGAATCAGCTCTTTTGTTATGTTTAAACTTTAACACCTTTTACAAAGTTATCACTAATAAGTTCTGCAATGGAAATTCCATCTCCAATGTCAATTTCCATTTTATTACATTACATAGAAGTGAAGAGGATATATACCACACCTACAAATAAGAGTAAAGAGTAGTTTGTGTCTTCATTCTGGGACACATTTGGATGTCCTTGGAAATACATCCCTGGTTATGAATCTGTGTTCTTTCTACCTTCCATCTGAAAATCTAAACTTACCATTAATAGAGACATTCAATTAAAGATAAACAGGGCATATGAAAAAGTGTTAATGATTTTCATAACATCTGTATATTCAATGCATTCTTAGGATTGTGACTTTTAATCCTATATTGCTTTTAAGTGAGATTTTAGATTCCTTTTAAAATATTTTTGTGAGTAACCTAATATTGCATATAACTGGGACTCTCCATTGCACAGGATCTCCCGGGTTCCCCTTTTGATAGGTAGTGTTACTAACTAATTTTGATCTTCCAAGATTATTCCCTTCTCTGAAGGAAAAGAAAACAAAACAAAATCTAGTTTCCCATCTCAAATGAGCAATTTTCTTGGAATTGCAGGGTAATCTCAAATTCCAGGCAATCATGTGGAAGCCTTTGGCTCCTGGTTTAACTTTGCTCAATCACCTCAGGCTCTCTTCTTCTGTTTTCCTTGGGTAGTGCCAAATGTGTCAGTCTGCTGTCCTTAAACTGAGGATGATTGTGCTTTGCACACATAGACATATACAGATTTATTAGGAATCTTGGCTATTGATCCTAGGTTGGTGACTGTGCTACTGTCTGGCAACCTGATTCTGAAATTTTCCCACAGGATACTCAATCCTTCCAGTCTTTAGAATCCTCTCATTTCTTTCTCAGTATGGCCCTGATCCAGCTTTGGAATTCCTGGCTCATGAACTGAACAACCATCCAAACTGACTATAGTTAATCAAGTCCTTTGTACAATTATTTCATTCCAGACTTAGGTAAGGAGGACTGAAAGTTCAAAGCTCGGGAAGCAACAATATGCCCAGAGGTTAGAAATGGCAGCTTGAGAAAATAGGCACATTAACTGGCTTATAGACTATACTAAGTCATTATTTCTTTTTCCTATGATGTGTTAGCTGAACCACACATGGCCATTATTTAAAGAAACAACACAAACAACCAGTCTTTGGCTTAGTGTGATGTATTAGCTGAATTTCAGTGTGTGAAACCAAGTATTTATATTTTAATGTGATGACAGTCAGATTGATGGACTGAGTATGTGGAAAATATTAAAGAACCTGGAAAAAAAGTACTTCAGATGGAAAAGAAAATTTGGTGGAGGAGTAGGCTCTTCTAAACAGTTAGTTTAAATTCCTAGCTTGATTTTTTTTAACCTTTGCAAAGTAACATTTATAGATTGCAGTATACTTCTAAATCTAACATAACAGTGGGGGACTTTTAAAAGGAAACTAGAGATGAAAAGAAATTAAAAAGTATTTTTAGAATTGTGTTTTATATTGAATAGTATTTTAAATGGAAAAGCAGCAAGGGGAAGAATAGATAATGTTGTATTTAATATTCTGTCTGGCATTTGTTTTCTTTATCTAAATAATCTTTGCTTCTTTCCATATAAACACATCTGGATTTGTATATGTGTAAAAAAAATATAACACACCACATACACAAAGTCTCAATAAAAACCTATCAAGTTTCCAGGGGTTTAATTGGCAGATGTGGTGCCCCCTAGTGGCTTGATCTGGAACATGAGCACAGGCAAAAAAAGTAGGTTCTGTAAATTCTTGAGACTGCGTTTGTGGAAGCATTTTTCAATCAGAAAACAACGGGGATAAGTTGTGTACCATTTTAAAGAGACACTGGGAAGGACAAGAGTAAAACAACACTTGGTTTTCACAATTTCCAAGCAAATATACTGGTGAGAGTTAGAAAGTGTGACATTAATTATGTCCTGCTATTAAATAACAATGCTCTCTTCACAGTTTTAGAGCATAAAGCAAATGAGTTTCAGAACAAAATGTTTCAATGCTAAATACTCTATTTGGATGCTGGCAATCATATCTTCTTCTATTTCATCCATTTCTTTTCAGATATCAGCTTTGGTCAGTCATGTCCTTGTTGACTATTGTTACAAAATATTTTTTTTATGGTTGTTGAAAAATTGCTATTGAAGGCACCAGGCTGGAAAAGGCCCATAGAACAGGGCCACATGCAAAACAGATTATTTTGTCGACCGAATATAGCTTTCCAATTCTTTTTGGTAGCATTAATACAGCCTCAGCTTTGAAAGGCTTTACTGTGGAACATCTTCCAATGAAGATCATCCACCAATAAGAAGGACACAGAAATATTCTGAGGGGGATTGGCTTTTCAGGCAATGGACACAACTTTTAGTTGGCAGGAGAATGTGGTTATGATTAGTCCTGAAGATTAATCACCTCAATAGATTCTCTCTAATAGCTGATAGGCCAAAGGAAACAATAGGTCATAAAATAGGAGAAGGCTTCATAAAATGTTAAGTTTGGCTTCAGTTATTTATTTGGGATAAATAGAGTCCTAGGGATATTTTGTTTTCAAGAAGGCTTTGGAGCCAGAGGGCACCAAAAGGACCTGGCAAATGCTCAGAAAAAATAGGTTCAAAGCTAGTGTTGAGGAGTACTTTATCCTGAGTCAGTTGTGTACGCATTAAGGGAACAGGAAATTTTTCTCTTTTTCCTGTCCCAAAATGTTTTGACAAACTCAGGATCCCCAGATGATTTATTTTTTTATTTGTATCCTGCCTTTATTATTATAAATATCTAACTCAAGGCAGCAAACATCCAACACTCCTTCCTCCTCCAGTTTCCCCACAACAACAACCCTGTGAGGTGAACTGAGCTCTGAGTGATTGGCCCAAAGTCACCCAGCTGGCTTTCATGGCTAAGGCAGGACGAGAACTCACTGTGTCCTGCTTCCTAGCCTGGTGCTTTAACCAATGATCTAGTTCATGGGTATCAAACTCATGTCATCATCACAGTGTCATCATGTGATGTACAGTGACTTTTCCCCCCTTTGTTAAACTGGGCATGGACATGCCCAACACATGACGTATCCAGCTCTCAGGTTGTGAGTTTGACAGCTCTGATCTGAGAGGCCCTGCTCACAGTAACTCACTCTCTTGTACTGTCCAGGTTAGATTACTGTAGCACACTCTACATAGGACTGCCTTTGAAGATCATTTGAAAACACCATCTGATGCAGAATGTGTTCATATGGATAATAAATGGTGCCAGATATACGGCACATGTTACATTATTCCTATGTTAGATGCATAGGTTACTGGTATGTTTCCAGGCAAATCAAGGTGCTGGTGGTTAGCTATATAGCCCTACATGGTTTGGGCTGAGGTTACTGAAGGATCATGTTTTTCAATTGTTTCTACCATCCAACTCGATGAAGCAGAATGGGCATGCTGCAGATCCCATCAGCCCTAGAATGTCAGCTGGTGGAGACCAGAAGATGGTCTCCTTTTCTGCAGTGGCTCCTGGTCTATGGAACATCCTCCCTTCAGAAATCAGAATGGGCCCAATCCAGAGGTGGTATTTAGCAGGTTCTGATCAGTTCTGGAGAACCGGTAGTAGAAATTTTGAATAGTTTGGAGAACCGGCAAATACAACCTCTGACTGGAGATATTACAGTGTCCTTCCCTTGCCATGCCCACCAAGCCATACCCACATAACTGGTGGTAAAAAAAATTGAATCCCACCACTGGCCCAATCCTATCAGTCTAAAAACCTGGCTAAGTTTCCAAGCCTAGGGTGTGGAATGTGCTAGGGTGTGCTAAGGGCACCATTGCTAACTGGCCAAATATCTTGTGTTTATTGAATTTGATGTTTTTAATGTTTTTTACTGGTTTTCCTGTTTTTAAAATGTTTTAATTTTTTTAAAAAAATTTAAATCATTATATATTTTCTGAATTGTAAGCCTCTTAGAATCATTGAGTTTGAAACCAAAATTGAACTAATTCACTCAAAAAGTAAATGTGACATATTTGTCATTTTCTGGATTGTTACCAGCTGGCTCATAACTGTTGTCTCGTAAGATAAAAGAAACTGATCATATTCCCTGAAGAGAGAAACAGTGAAATTCTTTTTCTGTACATTCTAAATGTTGTTGCTTTAACATTTTAGTGGCAACTACATCTTCAATGCTGCTTGATTGGGTAAGGATCCCTCTTTGAACCCATCTTTCTTTTTCTGGAGGCATTGGGATGGTGGTGGTGGTGGGGTGGTGGCTGTGATTTCCATGCAGTAAGTAGGAAGTTTGTAAGTGGAAAATTGGACCTCTGTGACTCATTTATACTTCATTATAAATCAACAGCAGAACTGCATTTGCTTATATCCCAAGAGTAATTCCTGCAGCCAGTTAAACTTCATTTCATCCTGTCAGCACCATGGTCCCACAAGAACTCAACTTGCTGCCTATTCTCTAGAGCAAGCATGGGGTGGTGGTTGCTATTATTGATTCTGGGGGGGTTGGGAAACCAAAGAGCAGAGCGAGGGGAGAAAGTGCCTGGTTCCAAACTGTACACTTCAATGTCAAGGAAGTTTATGAGACAGATTTTAAAGTATGCATTTCTGTGGTCCTCCAAAAATATGCTGAGACTGGAATGTGTAATGAGAGACCTCAGCAGGGAAAGGGAATTGCATACTTGCCTGGGTTTCTTTTTATTTATGTAACAGAATAAGTTGATTGGTGATGTGGTGAGAAAAAAATGATACACTGGAAGGTTGTTTTCCTGGGCAATGGCCACCCAGCTACACTATCATCTTGACAACTGACCGAGTTTTTAAGGTTAGACCTCAGATTTCACTGAGCAATGATTTTCTTTTACTAAAAGGAGCCTCCAGAATTAATTTGCAACATCATGTTTGGTGAGCACAGGACTGGTACTTGGTGAATTATTAAAATTTGGCTAGATTTTGGGTCTCTGCTGTTCTTCAGCCACTTTTCCATCTTGTCTAGGGGATACTCAGCTGGATGAACCAAAAGCACAGCTCCATGAACAAATCAAATTATCATTTCAGGTGCAAAAAAAGAGGTTATAATCTAGGCATGGTGCTTTAGGGTAATGTTTGCTGCTTGGGAGAGCAAATTGTCTTGGCTACTACATTGGATTAGCTCAGCCCTAAACCTACAGTTTCATAGCTTTGTTACCTAATGGATTTTTGACAGAGAACACAGCAATAACCAATCTTCTTTCCTGAAAAAGATCATCCGATACTCATTGGAAGTCCATTAAAGTAATATATCTCCTACTGATGCTCCTTTCAATTATAATTATTGACACATTGTTGACAAGTTGTTTTTTTTTTGGAGACAGCTCACTGGATCTCCCTTGTGTGAAGCCTAGAATTCATGGCAGGATTGTTTATATCACAGATCACTGTGACCCACCTTGGGCTGTATTTGAGAGGAGAGACTATCTAGAAGTATGCTCCACATTGGCAGCATAGTAGCCTTTAGATTGCTGAATGCCTGGGGGCAAAAGCAATCATTTGCTGGGTTTGTAATAGAGGGAAAGTGTCATTGGTTAGAGTTTGGGGTGTGTGTTGAGTATGGTTGATAGAGGCCATAGACTGAGAAGTGGAATGGGGTGAGGAGCAAAGAGGGCAAGTGATGAAAAAAGGACAGACTGGAGAAGACATGATGAGAATCTGAGAACAGGATGCACACAGGGACAGTGAGTCTGGTGGTGATTATGCAGCTAAAGTTCATTTGTAAAACTTTAGGATTTCTTAGTGTGTTAGATTTTCCAAAATAAATAACATTTACAGTACAATCCTCTGTACGTGTATTCAATCATTTATAGAGTTTAGTTGGCCTTACTATCATGTAATCATATATAACACTGTATCCTTAGTACTTGTTTATTTAAACACAAGAGCAACCTTGGACATACGTGGTAGCTAATGCAGTTATACAAAAGGTTCTTGAAAGGATTTGGGGACATTAGTTGCTTTTATAAATTGTTGAGAATCTGGAAAACTTAAGTTATGTTATTTATTTTATTTAATTCGGAACAGGATTGGATTTCAGAGTTAGTCCAAGGAAGGAGATTAAATGCAAAAGGGATTTAGAATTGGAAAACACAAAGAAGGAAAGAAGCCAACGACTGGGAAGTAGGATTTGTGGATTCAGAGCAGAAATACAAACAGAACCCAAGCAAATCTTGAGACGCCAGTTATGAAGAAGGAAGTGTGTTAAGTTCTATGCATAATTTAAATGAAACTCTTCAGGTTATTGTCCTTGCAGATGTTTTAGAATTACAATTCTCAGAACATGCCGATAAGTTGGTAGATAACTCATTAGGTTGAACTAGTATTTTTAATTGTTTGGGATTTGTCAGATGCAAAAGATCAGGACCACTCATGAAGTTCTGGTTAAACTGATTTATTACTAGCCATGACTATGAACAAGAATCTACTCAGCTAACAGCACTATGTTGATATTAGATAAGTGTCAACTCCACCCACTGGTTCTGTCACTATTTTTCCTACAGGGTTCTTGGTCTGGTCCTAAACAACTTTGAATGTAAAGCTGCATTCCTCATTTGGCAGTTTCTGTTGCGAGTGCAGATAAGGTAGTTTCTTTTACTCAATGGGAACAAAAAATAGTTCTGATATATCTCTTATTAGCCTAGCCTTTTATTCATATCCATTCTTGCTTTTGCAGTGTCCTGCATATTTTCATTGTATTTTCAGTTGCAAGATAATATGACCACTGATGGATTTTCATTGACATTGGAGCATGAGCTTTAAGGTATGGCAAAATGTAAAGTGTTAGGGCATCCCTAAGAAGTAAAGCTTGTAGGAGAAAGAGAAAATTAAAATGAATAGTGGCAATTATGGTCAACTATATAATTGATTATTTCAGAATTACAGTATACCTCAAGATAAATAACTCAGAAGCTGGAACTTACCCAAGTCCCTCTTCTTTTGCTTGCTACTGTCCATAGGAATAATTAGCTTTTTAGAACCTTAGATCTTTTTACCTTTTTTGTTAAGATTTTTTTTGGTGCAAAAAATGAGGAATTCCTGTTGGAGGATATAGATCAGTTACCTTTTATGAGACCACAGAGATTCTGGGGACATTACTGTCCATATTAACTGATGATATGAGCTCATCTCATTCCTTTGCAGGGTGCTTAGGGGAAAAAAAAGCAAATCCTGGGAAGAAGTAAGATCAGTGGGAGATGAGGTATTAAGGATGTTAGTGTATGTGTGAATGAAAGGCAGCTTTTAAAGTCTGGCTTCATGAATTTACGGTAAGTATCTTGTTCTTTTTAATTGGAAAAAAAAACTTGTTCTGGTAAGTCAAGTACTGTCATCTTGAATCACAAAACAACTGTTCCACTGTGGGGACTATGAGTCAACACCACTGACCCATTCCATTAACAGGACACATTTCTTAAACAAAGGCTGCAGGAGCCCTGCCAGGAAAGCTTTAGACAAGAAGACCTAGCATAGCTTTCTTTCAACCTGATGCATGTTGAGACGACTGGTCCTGGAATTTCCAACCAGCCTTTTGGGAAGACCTCAGGAGGCCTTTGAACTGGAGAAGGCTTACCTCGAAACTTTGTAGGAAAGAACCAATACATTTCTTCCCCTCCAAATGACTCTCACTAAGGTTTTACAGGAATATTTTTAAAGAAAAAGACCTGGGCTGCCATGAGGTACCTTTTGCATGAAATGTTCACATGTAAACAGAGCAGTGAAGGGATGTGAAAGCACAGTTGACACTGCTTTCACCAATAAACAAAGCAACTGATTAAAAAGCTTGCAGTATATTTACATTTAAGTTGACAACATGGTATTGACTTCAAGAGATGACACAGAACTCTCTTATAGGGTATCTGAAGACCCCATGGCAGATTGAAGTATTAGAAATGCAAAATGTGATTTTTCAGGTTTAATTTCATACAAAGCCAGAGTAGCTGCTTTCACAAACAAGACAGAAGTAGCAGCAGACTGCAAAAATACCAAAATTTTGAAGTGGGGCAAAAGCTTTCCAAAAAATATGTATGTATGTACAGTATGTATGTATGTATGTATGTATGTACCGTGTTTCTCACAAAATAAGGCTGGGCCTTATTTTTTTTTTTGACCCCCGAAAAAACGGCTAGGCCATCCTTTGGGGGGTGACTTAATACCCCCCCTTGCATCCTCAGGCGGACGGGCGGCGGCGGCTTGGATGTTGCCTTGGCGTTGTTGGGGCACTTTGTATCAGGAGACCTTCCGCCACCATTGCTTTCCCTTCCCCCCATGCTGCCATGGTGTTTAGAGCAATGCTGCAGCATTTGGCACAGCCATATGTGGCCAGCTAGAGTTCCTCCCTGCAACCGGAATCCGGCAGAGACACTCGGCTTCAGGCGCTCCTGTCACCGCCTTCCCTTCGCTTTCCAAGGCAAAGCCAATTCTTTTAAAAATGAAGCCCTACTACTAGTACGACAAAGCCTCCCCTGCCTGAGAGGGCAACCCAACCCCACGTGGGGAGGCAAATCTCCCAGGGCCACAGCGCAGGATAGGCCCACCCGGGGAGAAACGCCCAGCCGCCATTCTTGACTGGCACCGGGCAGAGTGCGAAGAGCTTCACTTGGGGCGCCCAGCACAGCTGACAGTTGGTCCCTCCTGCCCAGTGGCGGAGCTCTCACCAAGGCAGTGAGCACCTCCCCACCAAGCCCTCCGCTTATCCTGCCAGAGCCACGCCAGAGCCATGCGGGCTGGACAGAGCTGGGAAAGTGAGATGTGGGTGCGTGCCTGCTGCCAAGCAAAAGAGCTGGGCTGACCCGAGCTTGGCTTCCTTCCCAAGTCTCTCCAGCCTGAACCCGAAGGGGCCATTGGGAGAGGCCACCTGAGGCAGTGATAGTGCCCACCCATCTGTGGACAGGGAGGCAAGGTGATGGCCTGTGCCATATCCTCCGAGCTGAGCCCCGCCGAATGAGTGCCTCTGCCCGATGCCGGTGCTGCTGCAGCATTTGGAGCTGCCGGCGCATTTGGAGATGCATGGGGATGGGGACGGGATGGGCGAGGGGTGGAAAGGATGGGCAGCTTCGGGGTCTCTCCACCGGACTCCTTGGCCAAGAAAGCAGCACTGCTGTTGCCTCACCTCCCTGTCCATGGATGGGTGGGTGCTATTGCTGTCTTGGGCAGCCTCTCCTGGTGGCTCCTTGTTCGGGCTGGAGGGACTTGGGAAGGAAGCCAAGCCCCAGTTGACCCAGTTCTTTCGCTTGGCAGGCAGGCGCGCACCAGCGGCTTTCTGTCCTGGCTCTGCTGAGCCCACATGGCTCTGGCATGGCCCTGAGCGGAGGTTGCAGCTGGGAGGTGCTCGCTGCCCTGGTGAGAGCTCTGCCACCGGGCAGGAGGGCCCAATTGTCAGCTATGCTGGGCACCCCAGGCGAGGCTCTTTGCACTCTGCCCGGCACCAGGCAGGGATGGCGACTGGGCGCTTCTCACAGGGTGGACCGAACCTGAGCTGGGGCCCTGGAAGTTTCACCTCCCCACGTGGGGTTGGGCTGCCCTCTCAGGCAGGGGAGGCTTTGTCGTACTGGTAGTAGGGTGTTGTTTTTAAAAGAATTGGCTTTGCCTTCAAAGGCGAAGGGAAGGCGGTGACAGGAGCGCCTGAAGCCGAGTGTCTCTGCTGGGCTCTGGTTGCAGGGAGGAGAAGGGAAAGCCAAACGCCAGCAGCACAGGGAGAAGGGAAAGCAATGGTGGCGGAAGTTCTCCTGATACGAAGTGCCCCACCAACGCCGAAGTCAACGCAGGCAGCACTATATCCGGGTATGCAACAAAAGTACTCCCCCCACAATTCCCCCCATTTTGCATGTTTAATATAGGCCTTAATTTGGGGGGAGGGGCTTAATTTGATTTTATGCCTATAAAACATGCTGGGACTTCCTTTTGGGGGAGGCCGTATTGTTGGAGAAACACGAATTGTGTGCTCATCTATGTACATACAGAGGAAGGAAAATTAAATCAAGGGGTACTGACAATTGTTGGGTTTAAAAGATAGAATGGAATATAAAAACAGTTAGGCATTTTTTGTGCAAAGTCAGATATACAAAAGTTGTAAGGGGACAAGCTTTCTCTGCAATTCTGTAGACAGAAATTACTTTTAGAAGTCTTGGTAACATGTAAGCTTATTTTTCTCATTGTTTGGCATGTTTTACAAAATAATCAGCAGATGAGGAGCTCTGTGTCCATTTCTAAAATTCCTGGCTAATTGTCTGAGATTTAAGTCTAGATATAAACATTCCTTGAACAAAGGTACTGGCACAATATATATAGGAGAAGAGAAGTTCATCGGTTCATAGCAGCCAGTTCATAGCAGCCAGATTCAAAAGAAGGACATTTTTGGAAGAAAGATACTTCCAAAAAGGACAAAAGAGTCCAGAATTATATTTCAAAATGAAAATGCTACAGTTTACATATTAGGCTTGTGAACAATACACACTTTAAGATCTGCTAGCAGGATAGAGGGAAGAGAATGAAAAAAAAGTGTTATTCTAGGTTTCTGTTATGCCAAAGATTTACTTCCTGTATTTGCATTCCTGATGAAAAAAATGAGGTTTACAAATGATGAGTCCAAATCCCTAATCCTTTAAAGACCATCTCCTCATTTAGTATATTCATACAAAAATGCATTTCGATTTAAGTACCATATTTCCAGGACTTTTCCTTAGTATTAAAATGTTTAACTTGTCTTTAGGCACGTTAAATGCCTCCTTCAAAAAGTCTTGCTTTGTGGTTTTTATGGTAACATAGAACTTAGGGGTTTTTTGTTGGTTGATTTAGCATAGCCTAAATCCTTGCAAGGTTGTCAGCATTGACACAATTCACCATGAGTTCCAATTTTGCCTCAAGAATCATTTAGTATAGTGAAATGTTAGAGAAGGTGTTAAGTTTCTGAAGTTGTTTATGCTTGTCTAGGAGGAAGTGGGGAAGGAATCATACACACACATACACACACACACATTCTTATTTTTATATTTCTTTTTTACTTTTATTTTCTTTTTATATTTTTCTTAGTTTGTACTAGTTTTTTACCTTTGTAAAAATGCTAATAACATTATTACAAAACAAACAAACAAACAAAGATTCATTCAATATACAGGTTTCTATCTAAGTTTCCATCTTTGGACTTTTTGTGCTCAGTCTCATGACCCTTAGAATTTTGTACCCTTCGACTCTTCCAGTTTGCAAGGCTTCAACAGTGACAGGAATCCACAATCGTGTGTGGTTCCTGCTGCGCTCGCCGCTGGAGTGCCCCCTATCCAGCTGGATTTGGGGGCTATAGTTACCCCATAGAGGTAACTGAAGACAGGGAAGACTCAGCAGGGGTTCGGGGGAATTGCAATCCCCCTTCTCAGCTGGCTTAACTCCCTTTTCCAAAAGTGGTGGAGCGGCGGTCAGCAATGGCTGCCACAAAGAAGCTTTCATCTGGATAAGAATGTGCAGGAGGAAGCTGAGAAAGTGAAAGTTTTTGGCTAACCGGGATGACAAGTAATATCTAAATGCCCTGGACTTTCAGTTTTATGAAAGATACATTGTTCCCTATGAAGACGGAAGAAGCGGCAAATGAAAGTAAAAAAGGAAAGTTTGTTTTTTCTCACTCTCCTTCCTTACGGTGATAGCATGGAGAATGGAGAAATCAGAAAAACCCATTTTGGCATCAGCAGGTAATTAAATTGAAAATTGAAGTTCAGAGGACAATAAAGATTTCTGAGCATTGAAAAAAAAAATGTTTTTTCTATAAGTGGGAAGAGAGAAGAAAAGAACTAACATTAAGATTTTCTTGGAGGAGGCTGCTTGGAATTTACAAGATGAGAGCGAAATTGTAACAAAACTTCTAAAAGATATATTTCAACTGGAGCTTTAAAACTGAACTATAACCCCAGGAAGAGAAAATATAAAAAGAAGAAAGTGCTAAATGAAACAGACTGTGTGTATTTGGATTACTTGGTGACTTTGGGACTTTTTAGAAATTATTATTTGAAAGACTAAAAATATTTGGGTTGTTTAAAAAAACTTTTTACAATGGCACTACTTGTTGATGAACTGAAAATTGAATTTAAAAAGCTAAAAGAAGAGGATCAAGAAGGGAAGAGCTCTTCTGGATCTGTTTTCCATTTTTTAGAAATGGCAATTTATACCTATCAGAAACTACAAGAACAAAAAGATTGGGATGAAGAAAAAGCCATTTTTAATGAACAAACAATTTTAGCCGGGAAGAAAAGGGAAAGAGGGGAAAGAGAATGGAGAATTTAAGATTTAAAAAAACAACCAAAAAAGGGAAAAATAAGGTGAAAATTCGATACAATGTCAGAAAGCAACAGAAAAGAGAAATACAGAAGAAGGTGGAGATCAAGAAGGTGGAGATTAAGAGACAAAGGGGTAAAAAGACAGGATTGCAGAAAAAAGGAAAGGAAAAAGGGAAAAGAAGTTACAAAGGTTTAAAACAAGATGTAAAGAAACAAGATCTATTTCGAGATAGTGGGTAAAAATATGACTAAAAAAGAGATTCTGCAAAATACATAAGATTGTATTGTTGTATTTATATTTGAAATAAAGTTAGAAAATTGGATTTAATAATTGAGCTTAATTTGTTATGGATTATTGTTTTAACTATATTATAAACTTATTAGTTTCTTATTTTATTTTATAATATAATAAGTAGCTTTAGAATGTACTAAGCAGAACCAGAATGAAAAGTATATATTATTTTAAGTGTCAAATTTAGGGGAAAGATTTAAAGGTGTTATATTTCAATCTGTGATCACAGGAGAAACTTTGCGTTAATGAGAAAAGATAAATAGAAAACTGAAATATAACAGATAAAAGTTATACTAAGAGACAAGGGGGTAAAGGTAGGATTAGAGAAGAAAAGAAGGGAAAAAGGGAAGAGAAGTTACAAAGGTTTAAAACAAGGTGTAAAGAAACAAGATTTATTCAGAAATAGTGGGTAAAAATTTGACTAAAAAAAGAGACTCTGCAAAAGTACATAAGATTATATTGTATTTATACCTGGAATAATGTTGGAAAACTGGATTTGATAATAGAGTTTGATTTGCTATGGATTATTGTTGTAATTATAAACTTATTATTTTCTTATTTTATTTTATAATATAATAAGTAGCTTCAGAATGTACTAAGCAGAATCAGAATGAAAAGTATATATTATTTTAAGTGTTAAATTTAGGGGAAAGATTCAAAGGCATCATACTTCAATCAGTGATTACAGGAGAAATTTTGTGTTAATCAGAAAAGATAATAGAAAATTGAAATAGAACAGACAAAAGAAATATGTATAATGATTTAAATTGAGATGAAATAAATAAAATAGAGTTAAGAGAGTGAAAAGAGGGGAGAAGCTATATAGAAAATACAGAATGATAAATAAGATATGAAATTGGATAAAAAGTGAGCATGAATTCTGAATTTATGTCTGTATAAAAAGATGTAACCCGGGATTAAGCCGCTTTCCAAAAAGAAGTTTTAAGTTTTGATGTTTTGTGTTTTGTTTGTGTATGTTTGTTATTTGAAAACGAATAAAAATTTGGAAAAAAAAATAATTTTGTTCCCTTCATCTTCCTAATTGTCTCATTATCTCTCTCGTGGATGAAAAATATATGGAATAATCATACACTAATGCATGTGTAAACATAGATTAATTTAGCAACCCTGTACTTAAAGTTATTTTAATTACATCAAAGCACATAACCAATTTGTCAGCATAAAACATAAAACACAGGTTAAATAAAACACAGGCCCTTGCTAGTGGCCATGAGAATGGTTTCTTAAGCTGCACTGATAGTATTGACCTGTTTCATTGTAAGATGCTTGAGGTCGTGTATATTTAGTAATGTGAAATAATATTCTATCTAGACTATTAATTGATATTTGTATATTTATGAATATCAACTAATTCTTCCTCCAGAGAAAAACCAGAACATTACTTTCATCTGTTTATTGCATTCCAGAATTAGAAAATAGTTCCCTGAAAAGATTCAAGAAGCAACGCACCTGTTGTCTCACTAGAGGGCACTTGAGCTGTATTCAGCTAGACTCATGGAGGTTGCAGAATAGTCAGAAAATATTTATTGTTCATATTTAACATGCAGTCATATTTGCAAAAAAATAACCAGTGAAATCAATGTTCAGTAACCGAGTCCTGGAGCACTTGGTAGCTGATGCACTATGTCATGATTGGCTTGTGAAAAATAAGATGTTGTCTTGCGTTTCATTATGATACTACAGTGATACTTTTTATTTAAATGCTCTTGATGCATGACAGTATATAATACTGAAGAGTATCTGGCATACACATCATTTAACAATTCATGTCTGATGTCTGAGGAATCATTCTTGGCAAAACTTACTATTTGCTATTTTTCATTCCCAGTACTGATTTCTGATCTTTTTTTTTTAAACATCTCCAGTCTCCTTAAAAACGCTGTTTAAAACATTACCTTATATTCATTAATTTCAACTAGTTGCAAACCATTTACATTGGGGTGTCAAACTGGATTTCTTTGAGAGCCAAATCAGCACTGTAATTCTCCTCCATTGGCAGGGGGCATGGAGGGAGATGGAACAGCTGGACTCTTGCAGCACTTTGCAGGCCAAAATGAGGTGTGGGGGGCATGCATGGCCCCCCGTGGCCCATTTGTGGCCTGGACGGCCTCCTGCAATACTTTGCCAGGCAAAACAGGCTGCAGGGAGCACACATGCAGCCCCCCACCCCATTTTGGCTGCCAGAGGTGCTGCAGGCCAGTCCTTTGCTATTTCCAGACTGGTCCCACAGTCCAGATTTAAGCACCTCCAGGCCAGATTTGGCCCACGGGCATTGAGTTTGACACCCCTGATTTACATGCTGTGAAAGCTCAATATCCAACTATTATCCCAATTAAGAAAGGCTCCACAATTTCTCTCAAATTGGCAACTGATAGTCATTTGGTTATAAACAAGAGTAGAATGAGTGAAATTATTGTACAGTGTTTCTCAACCTTGGCTACTATAAGAATATGGACTTCAGCTCCCAGAATTCTGGGGATTAAAGTTCACATATCTTAAAACTGTTAATGGCTGAGAAACACTACTATAAGAGATTTTGGGAGAATAGTGGCAAAGATTTGGATAAACACATTGCAAATGCTTCCAGAAGAAGTGAATTCTTTACTATGGCCAAAGGGTAGAAACTAAAAATAGCTTGCACATTAAAATGCATGTTCAGAAGCAATAGATAAAACAAGATAACATAAAATCTAGAGAACTTTATTTGCTGCCACTCTTGTGACAGTTGCATTATCAGTGTTGCTCATTTCTGTTGCCCCACACTTCCTGCAGTGTTTGCAGATTATTATCTTTTGATATTACCATTCAAATCAGCAGTGTGAAACTCCTGGCCCAGGGGCTTTATGCAACCATAAGGAATCATTTTCTGCAGCTCACAATCATACTTAATTAGTCAGCATTGAAAATGTTATCTAGCTAGTTCAATCTGGTTTGTATGACTTGGTTGTTAAATTTTGCTTGGGGAAAAAAACCGAAGAATTGGAGAAAGTTTAACCTCAATCTTTCTCTTTCTCCCCCCCCCCCCCCTTTAAACACCCATACCGCAATTATTTCCCAACCAATGTATTAGTTGTCCATCATTGGCAAGTCAAATCTCATTCTTAGTCTTAAAAGCATAAAGAACATATGACTGTCTTCTGTTGCTGCACACACAGCATCGCTGCCCAGCAACTTAAGTGGCTTGTTATTCTTATTCTGCAGCATAAAATGCCCTCCAGTCAAGTGAAAGGGAAGCCTGAACAACTCCAAGTCCTCAGATATCCCTCAACTACCGCAATCCCATTTATTTGTGATGTCTCAACCATCATATCAAATACAAGGCAGAAGCATCTGGACCCAAAAAAGGAAGTTTTCCGTTTTGGGATGCAGTTTATTCCTTCCTTTAATTTTTGGTATCATTCCCATCATTTAGGTTTGGTATTATTCTCAAAGAACTAGTTCTTTTTCAGGAAGAATAGATAAATAACATGTCTGTAGATATTGCAGGAATGCAAAAGACATTGTGGCCAAATTAGGTGTTTTATTCTGTATAAGAAAATAAGAATAAGATCCATCAGAAAGATGTTTTCACGACAATCTTGTTTATATTAATTAATTAATTAATTGTTTTTAAAAATTATTTATTTATTCTATATGCTGCCCATCTCTGTAATGGCTCTGGGTGGCTTACAACATCATAAAGGCAAGAGTATAAAAACCATTAAACTGTTAAAAAACAATAAAAAGTTGGAAGTTCAAAATAGTATAACTTATCTTGGCTCAAAAGGGCAATAGGGGGGACATAGTTTCATAGTTTAGTACATTTAAATGTCCTATTTCAAAATATGATTGCTTTTTAAGAGATGAAATTTAAAGGAAGTGAGATAGGATAATTCCCTATCTAGTTCCAATTTGGATTTTCTGTAGGGGATAGATGGCTAGCAGGATGGATTAGGTTGTTTTTTTTTTCATTTAATACATTTATGATTAATGAGATCTCATAGTAATCTTTCATTTTCTTTATTTTTGACTTGCCAGAGACTTTTCATAAAGTCATAAAAAGTTTAAAGGTTTGTGATTGTTGTGCAGGTCTTATACTGATTTGAGACTGATGGCACCACATCAGTCAAGGCAAATGGATTTGTTCATATACTTATTTGGGTTTCTTTGCACTTCAGTTGTAGCTGAAAAATTCAAAACAATACACAGTAATAATATTAATAACAAACAGTCTAATGTGCTGCCAAAAGAATCTCCCACATAAACAAGCATTTCCTTTACCCCTTAAAGTTTTCCTGATAAAGCAAGTCTTTATAGCCTTCCAAAATTTCAAAAAAGTTGGGAGAACCCAAACAGTAGGGCAAATGAGTTTTCATAAGAGAGGGAAGGGTAACAACAGAGTAACAACAACCCTTTATCCTCCCTTCATAATAGAATTACAGAAATTAGACATAATGTTATACAAAGAAATCTTGGCTGAAAAAGCTTTGGATTTGCATTCAGGCACAGCAATTCTATCTAAAGTTTCCTTGGTTTATGCCAATCTTCCTAAACCCTTGAACTCTAGATTTGTTGATACTAACAGTTCCAGAATTGCAAATTTGTTTAATTTGATGAACTGCTGGCAGTTCTACTTTGCAATACAGAGGCCATCAGATTGGGAAGATTAGTGAATATGCTTCTATAACAACACAATATTCTCTAAAACATGTTGATGATCATGGTCCTATTCAGAGTCTTTTCACAATAACTCAGAACACTTAAAATATCCACTGTATGTATCACCAATAAAACAACCACTGTAAGAAGATTTCAGTAAATTAATATATTAACTTACACTCCATTCAAATCATTATAATATTACATTAAAGTTAAATTGTTAAATTTAATTTACATTAAAGTTCTCTTCACAACTTCATCTAAGAGTAGGGCATCTTTAGGATTGGCTCTTGAACTTCCACCTTGGGTCTGATGGGTTCTTGGAATGGATTTCAGCCATGGAGTAGCTGCTTGGCTTTCTTTCTTTGTGCCTTGTTTCTTTTTGGAACATGTAATCTCTGAATGGTTGAAACCAGATGTAATCAAGAATCACAATTCTGAAATCTTTTTAAATAAATGATACTAATACAATTGGTAAGATTGGTAAGGCAAGGGGTAAGGCAAGTGGACCTGAGCTAGAGGCAGCCAACCTAGGACTGGCTTTCCAACCACACTCTCCTTCCTGTGACGGCAAATGTAAATCTGTGCTTTGCAACTGTTTCTAATTCACTCTTTTCTTTGTCTGCCATTTGGAAGATGAGGCCTTCACGTAAACATTTTAGACACACTTGAGCTGCCAGCTACTGCCAGAGATATTTTCCAGGAGACAAACAAGAAAGGCAGCTTTCTTAAACTGTTCAGAACATTTTCCGTCTCTAACCCATATGATCTACTTTGACTGATAACAATTCCACAGCCTAGGGAGAGCTCTTTTGCATCACTTGCTCTGTGATTCCCCCCTCTCTCAATTGGAGGTGGCTGGGGTGGAAACTTCAGACTTCTGCATTCAACACATATGTTGTTCTACTGCACTATGGCATGAAGGAGGTTTTTAAAATTATTTTGTCATACTCAGAGTAATGAGGGTAAGGAATACAGTTAAAAATGTCTAGTCTTCAAGATACTTATGAAAAAACCAGGTGTTTTCCTTCCTTGCTATATAAAATGAAGAGGCAAGTCTTGGAAGTTCTTTTGAGAATTCATGAAGCAAGCCCAGATAAGTTCAACAAAGGTTACATCAGATTGTTGACTACCAAATACCCACATTTTCTGTTCCTCCTGATTTTCTACCAGTTCACTTTATGTTCTCAGGTTGGTTCTGTAATAAGCATGAGTTTCCAGCAATTTTGGCATGGAGTGAAATGAGTTTTAGGTTGAAGAATGATGGCTTGGGTGAATGTTTTGCCCTTTGGAATATCTTGTATTTAGAGGTCAGATTCTGAATGTGTTCATTTGTGGCTCTTTCTCTGACTACAAGAATGATAAATGGCTCACACTTGGCTGTTTTGTAGGCCTTGTTCTTGAAAATGTCTGATTTCTCTTTTATCAAGACAGTATTCCTGCCAAATAAGATAATATAATTTGGAATTCAGTATAGCTATCCAAAGTTTATTTTTGGGTTAAAAAAAACTGATAGGAACTATTGGTATTTAATTCAGAGCATCACACTGCTTTGTGGTCAGGGATTGGTTACATCTAATCAACATTACATATAAGAAAGTCAATTAATCAGACCAACTTATCTCAAAAGCTGAATATTACTGAATAGTGCAAAATATACCTTAGGAGCAGATCAGGAGAATAGCTATATACTAAATAAAAGCAGGGAAGTGATGGGATCATCAAGTTGTTTTCTGAAAGAAGATGGGGTCTGGTTTCATTTTCTTTGAATAATAGAGTTGAAAAGGACCATTTAGGCTATCTAGGCCAATCCTCTACTCAATGCAGAAATCCAATATGGAAGATCACTGGGAGAGATTGCTGCCCTAAGAGCAAGAACAGTGCCCTCCTGGATTGGGCCTCTGGCCCATCTAGTCCATCAGTCTGTTCTCACAGTGTCCAACTAACTGTATAAAGAAGGCCATTCAGTCCCCAAGTCCCCAATTCAACTGCCCAGCAGGCCTTCAGATGTAGTCCCCAAGAGCTAATAGCCATTGATCTCTATGAAGTCACTACTTGAACACAATAAAGGAACACTGTTCTTATTATTCTATCTGGTTTTTGTCCTCTGCAAACTATATGGAGATGTGACATAAAAAGATACAGTTTGATGAACCCTAAAAGATGTGAAATAGAAGTAACACTTACTACTTCTAGTATTCCAGGGTCTTTGCAAATCAAGTAGCCTCTGAAGAAGAAAGTATTTATTTTTATGGTGTAAATCTGGAAACAACAGGGAAAAGCCCTTCAGGCCCTAAAGGCTGATGAACTCATGAAATTGTATGAGTTCTCTGGCAGTGAAATTCATTATCATGCTAAAGGAATGTAAATGTACAAATGGATCTGAGCAATCACTCTCCCCCAAGCCACAGCTGGATTGCACATCAGGGACAACTGAAGCAAAACAATGAACTGGCACTGAGTAGAGAAAGGAAATGACAACTAGGAGCATGTTGTGGGCAGACTCTCAGAGCAGCTGAAGTGAAAGTGCAAGTTGAAGGCCATAGGCAGCCTAAAAAGCTGGTTCAGGAAAGAAGCTGGGAACACAAGCAGATATTCCTACATTTGTTCTAAGACAACCTAGTAAAGCAAAATGGAAAGGAGAGGAAAGAATGATAGGTGGCTATTTGTAAGTTGCCATATTTTCCTGACGTACTGAGGCTCATCTGTAGGAATACTATGTATCTGCCAATCATCCTAACATTAAAAATGTAACCAGCAATAAAATTACTATACACATATACAACATACACTAACCTTAACATTAAAATACTTTTCTCTTAATGTCTAAGGAGATTCTCAGTTGTCCATGCTTAGAATCTTTAGGTTCCTCTAGTATCCAGTTTCTAAAATCATCACTTACTTCAGAATAGCCAAAATATTTTTTTCCTATGAGAAGCTGTTTATTTTTTTATAGTTAATTTCAAAATCTTATAGTAAAAATTAATATCTTAAATTTATCAACATATTTGAGAGGCTGCCACAAAGAAGAAGGGATCAACCTATTTTTCAAAGCACCAGAAGACAAGCCAAGAAACAATGAATGGAAATGAACCAAGGAGAGAAGCAACTTAGAACTGAGGAGAAACTTCCCAACAGTGAGGACAATTAACCAGTGGAACACTTTGCCTTCAGAAGTTGTGGGTGCTCCACCACTGGAGGCTTTTAAAAAGAGACTGGACAGCCACTTGTCTGGAATAGTATAGGGTCTCCTGATGGAGCAGGGGATTGGACTAGAAGGGGATTGGACTTCCAACTCTGTTATTCTATTATTCTTAATCCATGTTTAAGTATTTTTGTTCAGCTTTTTGCTGTTTATTTCACATTCTTTAAGTTCTTAAACTTATAATTATTTTTTCTTTCTTTCAGAATTAAAGGTAAACTCACCCAATGAAGACGTTTCAAATTTGTCATTCCAAAGATCTCTAGTAGCTTTAAGTTGTCTAATAGGCATTTTTTGAAAGTGATTAGAAAGTGAGATTTGTGAACTTGGTGTTCTTTAAAAGGTTTTCCTGTGAGAACAAACAAAATGACTCTCCTGAAACTCAAAATTATGGAAAACCACTGTCCTCTGGTCTCCTCATGAGGAATATCCATCTGGAGTGCATTCCACAAATCTCTCTTATTCGGAGAAGTTCCAAGAATATAATAACTGGTTGCTTAAGCCCCTGTCACACTGCAGCAACAGATGGAAAGAGGATGTAAAATGGAGAAAAACACTTACCATCCGTTGGTTAACGCAATGTTTCCATTCTGTACTCACTGCCTCCGTTTTGCTTCCTCTCTATCCGTCCAGCATCCATCTATTGACATTTCATCCGCTCAAAAGGTTTTGAGCTGCTCAAAACTTTTGAGCGGAAAATGTATCAAACGCGTCCGTTCTGCATCCGCTAGGCATATGGGGGACATCCATTCTGCATCCGTTGTCATCCATTACGCATCCGCTATATCCGCTAGGCATCCGCTGCGCATCTGCGCAACTCGAATCCGCTCCAGCGGTAAACGGACACAGGGAGGAAGTGGAACGGACGCGGAATGGACGCGCAGCATTAGTAGCACGGATGGAGAAAGGATGAAAGCAGATGCAGCACGCAAAGAAATCATTTAAAATGGAAAAAACATTAGCAGAGGGGACCTATCTCATATATTAAGGATGTCTAGAGGATGTCTAGAGGATGCAAAAGGATGCTTCCGTTCCGCATCCGCTTTCCATCTGCTCTGCGTCCTCCCCCCGTCCGTTCCTTTCCATGTTATCCACTCTGTTTATGCAAATTTTTGCCCCTTTTGAGAGCGGATAACAATGGGTGGAACATTTTTCATGTCCGCTGTGTCCTTTTTACAAACGTTTTGCATCCGTTGGGCAGTGTGACAGGGCCTTTAGTTTTTGCCTTGGCTGTCAGCTCCACCTTTGTGGTGCCGACTTCAGTTCATCATCATCATACTTCTCCCAGAAAGTATATCTAGCCTCATTTTTAATTCCTTTTTGATTTACAAATATTGAAAAAAATAAAATAAATATCCCAAATAACTAGTTTGAAAAGCTTGTTGAGTAAAACTTCAACTCAAAAGAAAGAAAATTAACTGACAGTTTAAACAATTTAAACAATATAAAATAAATGGCAAAAAGCTAAGTAAGAATTAAATTTAAGAAAGTTTTCAACAAATTAAGTGACCAGTTTTGGAATATTAGGATTTTTTCTAAGAGTTTTGAAAAATTGAGTGAACAAAGCAATATTTTTTGTGGGAAAATGAGTTGTTTATTCTATTAGGAAAGAGATCATTCGTTTAAAACTGAAAATAAGCACTGTACAAAGAATTTTGAGACTTTGTGAATACAGAAATGGGATACTAGAAGAGACTACAGTTTCAGGTAGGAAAAAGAACAGTGAAATTTACAAAATAAAGACATTTCAAGGGATCTTTGAAGAATTGGGAGAGAGGTTGATTACTAACTTGGTAGCAATAATTTCTACACCTTTAAACACATTCTTTGAAAAATAGAAGGAAGAAATAAAAGATATGAAAGAGAACAACATGGGATCATTTACTGACAAACAGGATGAAAAACTGAAAGAAATGCCAGAAACACTGGAAAATAAAGCATTGGTGGATTATAAAACAGAGATGATAATCACACTGAAATTACAAATGATAAACCAAGAAATAAAATATGATCTGGACAAGAACTTATTGTTAGATTTACTAAAGCTTTTAAGAAATTAGGAAGGAAAGTTTGAATGGGGATTTAATCCTATGACAGCAATTTAAGATTGTTAGAAGCAAAAGAAAGGAATATATAGTTGATTTGTTTGATCAGATGTTAAAATAAGAATTATTTCTATAAAACTCAGGAAATCATTTATGAACTTTTTGTGAACACACAGAAACAACATTAATTTTTGGACTATGAATGTATAAAGTGGGATTATGGAAAAAACTGAATTATGTATGTAATCTTATAAGGGGGTGGAAATATTAATTTGTGTATATCTGTTACAAGGAAGAAAGAAGCTGTTCCTTTATTCTTTTTTTAAAGTATTTTTTGGAAAAATCGGATGCTTTCTTTAATATTGAGATCACTATAGCTTTAACAGGAACCAAAAGAAAGTTTGAAAGTAGTAATTCTAGATTTAGATGTGAGATAGTTTGTGACTAAATAATTGATCTTTAGATATTTTACTGATCCTTGAGCCATAACTGAATCTCTAAAGTCTGCAAAGTAGTATTTCCATTGTTTCAGAAAAAATTCCAGGGGTGTGGTTTTTGTATTATTTTCCTCATATGGTTCCAGGAGAAGCCTGTTATGTCATAGAGTTTTGTCTGTTCCAGAAATCTGACTAATGTAATGCCATAAACTGGAGTGATATAAAGACCACAAATAATGGATTCTCTGGACAGTGAAAAAGAAAACAAAAAGTTTATTCTGGCAAGTGAAATAACCAAATAAGAAGAAAGGTTATGGGGTAAAGGAATAATATAATCATATTCTGGAGCCTCGCAGATTTCTAAGTGACTAGTGTACATCATTAATAAATATTTATAAAAATGAGAATATTCATAACTTTGCAAAAATATTCATTTGATTATCTATTTTTTGTGTTTTATGCATACAATAGTGTGTATGTGTGTGTGTGTGTATTATTCAATCTATTATATTGAATAATATATTATTCAATCTATTATAATATTCAATCTATTATAATAAAACAACCATACTTATATTTTTTTCCAAAGATCCCAGGTCCTATGAGATATGAGTTCCATCAGTTGTGCTACTATTTCATATTTTCTTCCTTAACAGAAGTGGTGCAGAGAGAGTATGAGGTTTACAAATGGGCAACAGCAGGATCTGACATCTGACCCACCTGGGAAAAAAATCTGTGGGTGAAGCAGGCAACTGCAGAATCAAAGTCACATCTGGAAGCATTTTTTGGTCTGAACTATGGAGCAGATTTGTACAAAGAGCAAGATAGAAGTTCTTCCATACTGGGAAATTCTACTGGATTATTGTGTCACAGATGGCCCCATTTGGCTAAGAGCCTCCTGTGGAACTTAAGTCATATAATTGTTGATCTAACTAGAAGTAATTATGAAAACTTGAAAGTAAAAGAGAAAGGAGGGAGTAGGAGGTTTCGGTAAAGGCCTCATGATGGTAAATCAGGGAGAATCTGTCTTTTTATGACATAAAACAGCCTATTTGAACCAAGATGGATTGGAAAGAAGTGAACATGTAGTTTCTAGGAAAGGTAAAACAAAACAAATCCAAAATCTTACAAATGTACTAAACAGATAAACAAATGCTGTGTTTTGTAGGGTCACAAACAGCTTGTCTGACCAGGATTTCTAGTAATTTTCTTCGATAAATCTTTGGTGCTAAAACAAGTGACTCTTTTTAAACTTTGTACAGGGCATCGATTTTCTAGCTATGTTTTTGGCAGAGGGATGCATAAGGAGAGCCAAAGTAATGAAGTAATTTTCTGTCAAGATGAAACTTTTCTTGCAACAAGCATTTGGGCTAAGTTGCAAGATTCATTCAAATGCTCCTTATGTATCAGTGTTTTATTAGCACATTGTTAATCATTAAGGAACAGACCAAAGGAGAGACAGGTAGATTACATGATTGTGCGAGTTCAGAAATGTTCCTTCCATCTGGATGGAATGCCAGGTGCAAGTAGTATAAAAGCTGTAGCAATCTACATAATATGATCTGACATCATAGACCTAAATTGCTAAAGTTGAATCTCTAACATCTCAACCCTTTTAGATAATTCCCTCCTGTAGCTGGTAGAAATTCTGATGAATCGGAAATGGGACTGGGAAATTGGAAAAGAGAAGTTAGAATAGCAGAGGTTCACCATAAGTGGTTGTCATTATTTGCAGATGGTTGATCAGATTTACTTTAACTGAGCTCCATTTACAGACAGATCATTGGGAGATAATATTATCAACTGCTTATTATTTGGATTCTTTTTGGTTTGCAGATCTTGAGGACATGGGCAGGATGTAATGACTAATGAAGGTGATCAGTTGTTTACTTCTTCTTTGCCCTTTCTGGCTGATTAAATTTGCCAGATTAGACTGAATTCATGATGGGTGATCAAAACATCCTTGAGAGTTGGATTTATCCACTTGAAATTTTACAACTTCTGCCTACTTAAAGGAATAAAATCTTTCCTGAACACATTATGGGCTAGCCTCAAATATGCAATTACAGGACATGAAAATTGAAAAGGTGGCAGTCCACAGCTCCAGATGCATCAGGATAAAACCTGGAAGTTTTCTAGAATTTAATTCAGAACATGACATGGAGACTACTTAGCTCATCTTGGTAGATGAGCTATCCTGGAAGCCAGATAGGAGCATAACGTACTATTTTTTTTGGCCCTCTCAACAGAGTGAGATCATGTTGGTCATCATATCCTCCTGGCCATTCCTTTCTGTCAGACGCACCAGAAAGTGATGATGCAGAATTATTGTTAATAATATTATGTCCCTTATATTGATTTGACATCTATGTGAAACCATTAGGATTGATCATTTGGAGTTCTGGCATTGGATGCCATAAATATATCACTAGAGCCTGTTTGGCCTGAGTGACTTTTGGCCAGTCACACTCTCTTCCAACTGACCTCAAAGGTTTGTTGTTGTGGATAAAATAGGAGGAGGAAGGAGTAGTAGGTATAATATTTATATACCTTGAATTACCCCACAGTGCTTTTTCCAAAGTTTTTTTTCTTTGAAAATGTTTTGCTTCTCATCCAAGAAGCTTCTTCAGTACTGAAGAACTCAGATGAAGCTTCTTGGTTGAGAAGCGAAATATTTCAAAGAAAAAAACAATCAAGAAAGTCCAGTTGCCTTTTGGAAAAAGCATCTTTGGGCCAACCATGACTTGGATGATTGAGAATGTCCATAGACAAATAACCTTGAAGTTATTTATACAAATAATAAAGTTGGGATTAAAAAAAACATACTAAATAGATAATATGCTCATTCTGAAAACTTTGCTATGAATTGCTTGCCGGGGCTTTATTTGGGGTGCCTGAACAGATAAGGCCTCATTTTCTCTCCTAATATGAGCCCATCTAATTGGATCCATAGAAAGTCTTTTCAGAGATGTTCCTGCTGCCAAAACATGAGCTATTTGACTATGGGAAACAGCTTTCTCCCAGGTGATTCCTCCTCAAGGAGAAGGTGGCCCTCGTCAAAGAGGGACTTTTAGCTCTCATTCGCCTATAGTAGACCAATGGTAAAATGCTAAACATACTTTCTTTTTTTGGTTCATTTGATTCATTATAATTTGGATTTTAATTGTTTTGTATGCAATCAAACTAATTAAAAATGTATGCACTTTTCTTAATTAAAAAGTCAACATTTCAATAATCCACATTTTAAAAACATTGAGTCTATTCTAAAATTGGAGAAGGGGATTTTTTCCCAGAGGGATCTATTATATCATCTCATTTTGTTGAAGTTTTTTTAAATGATACCTCTTTGAAGTTTTCCAGTGCTAATCAGTGGTAGACCCTACATTTTATGTCTTCTTAAACTTTGTCTTAAGGGTCTGACTCAGGTCTGGTAGCTTCTGATTCAGCCTGAATCAGAATCAACCCCGAAGATGGGCTATTTGCTGAATTAATTAAGTGTTCTGAATTGAATTTTGTGATCCCTGCAGGCCCAAAATATAACTAATGATGGGAAAAAAAACCACATTTAAAACCTCATCAGTCTGGCAAAATATGTGCGTGAAATCTGCTTAGTTAAGGCCCGGTCCTTACGGATGCAAAGAGGATATAAAACATTAAAAAAAGCTTGCCATCCATTGGAAAACGCTATGCATCCGTTGTGTACTCACTGCATACGTGTTTCATACGCTCTATCTGTCGAGCATCCATTCAGTGCAATTTCATCCGCGCAAGAGGTTTTGAGCTGCACAAAACTTTGTGAACGGATGAACTTTCTGCCGCGTACAATGTACATCCATGACATATACGGGCAACAAACATTCTATGTCCGTTATCATCCGTTAAATGTCTGCTGTATCCTCTCTGCATCCTCTGGCCTCAATTCACATCCGCTGTAGCTAAAAACAGAAAGAGGGAGGAAACAAAAGGTACACGGAACGTCAACACAGCGTTAGTAGCATGGAAATAGAAAGGATGTAACCATATGCATCTCGTATATAAAGTATTAAAAACGGACAAAATGTTTGTATCTGGGATGTATCTCATATATTTAGGATGTCTGCGGTATGTCCAGAATATGTAGAAGGACACCTAGCGGACAACCGATATTTTCTATAAAAAGGGAAAGAAAATCATCTGGATCACTGGGATGGTGGACCATACAGTCCCACTATGATTGCACTGAAGGTTTATCTATTCCACAACTATCCTGATCTATCCCACAAGCATGCAAAGACTTAACCATTTTTTCAAAGTTTTCACCAACACTTTATTAACTAAACAAAATGAACCAAGTAAACTAAGTGTCTTAAGCAAAGATAACCTTTATTAATTTTCTTCGGTAAACTTTATGACTTTATTAAATAAGCAAAATGAACCAAGTAAACTGTATTAAGTGTCTTAAGCAAAGATAAACTTTCTTAGATAAACTTTATGACTGTATTAAATAAGCAAAATGAACCAAGTAAAGTGTCTTAAGCAAAGATAAACTTAACAAGTAAACAACTCAGTCTCTGACACTATTCTCAGTCACTCTGAGTCATGTCCATGGTCTCAGCTGTTAAGCGGGCAGGGACTGTAGAGGTGGCTGTGGCTTGAGTGCTGGTCTGAGGCACCATTGGGGTGCTTGGCCCCGAGGGTACAACAGGTGGTGGTGTGTTCAGGAAGCTATCCGAGAGCTGAATCAGGCCCGTAAGGTTGAGAGGCCCTTCATCAAGGACTTAAGATGTCAAGCCCAACACTGATGACAAATTGTCTGTTGACGGGCTTGGCTGTGGAGTGGAGGAAGGAGGAGTGTAGTGGGGCTGTCTGGTCTGCAGCTGGGTAAGGACTGGTGTCTGTGGCGTCTGATGAACCTGGGCCTGGATTGGGAAGTTCTGCTTCTGCTGTGGGAAGTCCTGGTAGTCATAGCCTTGGTAGGTGAGGGGCTGTTGAAAGCCTGGAAGGGCTGTGACATCGCCTGGGGTGGAGAAGCAGACATAGACTTGGTAGGAGCAGCTTCATCTGGGCCTTGAGGGTTGTGCAGAAGTGCTGTGATCTTCTGCTTCATCACCTGGTACTGGGCTTCGGGCAGGTCCCTCAGGGTATGGCTCACATAGGTGATGAAGGTGTTCCGGCCCAAGGATGCTCTGTCCAAGTGGACCAGCTGAGAGAGAAGTTCTGTGCTGGTCTTCATTGTGTCCCTGATCTCCAACAGCACACTGTGGTCCTGGCCCTCCAGTCTGCCTCTCTGCCTGCATCCTCTGGAGCTGGGGTTGGGGGTCGGGGCAGGTTGACCTCTGGTGGCTGCTGCTTCTTCCTCCATTTGTGACAGCAGGGCGTCATCCTCCATGGGATCCTCCAAGTCTGCTGGCATGGGGAGTGCAGCTGTCGGGGGGGGGGTCTCTGCTGTGGGGCCCTCTGAAGACACCTGCCTGGACAGGGTAGCTGGCTCCTGGCTGGAAGAGGACTGGCTGTCTGTGGGCTGTCTGAGGGAGAGGGGTCTCAGAGGGGCTGCTCCTCAGTGGCGGATCTCACCCTCCAGGAAACTGCATTTGGCCTTGATGTACATCTGCCGGTCAGTGAGCTTGACAGCGGCCTGCCTGGATTTCTTGAGGTGTAGCTTGCCATACCAGGTGTGCATGTGCTTCCACCATCCAAGGAGTTCTTCTGCAGTGTACCCCAGGCTCTCTGCCTTGTCTCTGCCTGCTTTCTACCTGCTTCTTCTTGGTGTCCTGATACAGTCTGTGGCCCTTTCTCCAGAGGTACTCGTTCTCCCTCAGCCATTCCAGCACTTCATCCTCATGCTCCTCGGAAACGGTGTACTGTTTCCTCTGTCCCTTCTCCTTCCCTTGCCTCTTCCTCCCTCTGGCAGGGGCTTGAGCAGGGCCTTCAGGGGCTTGAGCAGCAGGGCCTTCAGGGGCTTTAGCAGCAGGGCCTTCAGGGGCTTAAGCAGCAGGGCCTTCAGGGGCTTGAGCAGCAGGGCTTTCAGCAGCAGGGCTTTGAGGGCCTTGGGTTTGGTCCACCACAGCAGCAGCAGCAGCAGCAGCAGCAGCAGCAGCAGCAGCAGCAGCAGCTTCAGAGTCAGTGCCAGGGGGTGGGATGCTGGTTTTGGCCTTCTTCACCTTGCCAGGGCTTGAACAAGTGGGCACGGGCTTCCTCTTCTTGCCTGACTGACGAACCATGGTGTTTCTGCAAGATGTATGTGGCAGCACATCTTTCCCCTGTATGCTGACTGCGTGCGTGCTGTATCCTTTTATATCCACGGAGCTGACGCAATTCATACTCCCCGCATGCGCAGTGAATGCTTTGCATCTGATATACATCAGCACGGCATCCCCTTTGTTTCCTATAGGCATCCGTGATGCATCCACTTCATCCACTATGCATCCACCCCATCCGCTATGCGTCCATTTCGAAATTCTCCCCTGGAACCCCTTCGGAGGTGTCATCCACTTCCACCCACTTTCATCTGCTAGGCTTCCTGTGAACATCCGTTTAACATCCCCGCTACATACTACCCACGTCCGTTCTTTTCTGCTCTTTTCCGTTCTGTTTATGCAAATTTTCACCACTTTTTGGAGCGGATGACAACGGATGGAGTCACCCCTGAAATTTTGCTTGTCCGCTGTGTCCTTTATGCATACATTTTGCATCTGTCGGCCAGTGGGACTGGGCCTTTATAGCTGAAGGTACTAATGTTATGTCATGATCAATATTTTTGTTTGTTACATTTAGCAGAATATTTGATTTTATTCAAGGGTATAATATGTTTCACAATTTCCTGTGATTCCTAGACTGATTGGAGTTTTGCATTTACCATGAGCTTCTCTTAGAAGATGTACTCCTGAACATAAACTGAAAGAATATTGAATAATTAGGTTGCAAGAAAGGGCCCATTATAGTGTATATAGAATAGCTTAGCTCAATTATAAATGAAATATAGCTAGACATTCATTATATTAAAAACAAACATCAGATTTATGAACATCTCATTTTTAACCAAATTGCGTCTTGAAGAGAAAGACACATAGAGAAAGAGGCAGTCAGGGAGCTCACTTTCAGTCTTAAACATAAAAATTGTGTTAATGTTTGCCAAGTAAGAAACCAACCCAGAGACAGGATGTGAAGACCATTTCCTTCCTCTTTCTTTCTCTTGCCACTTGCCCTAGTAGTCAAAACACTCCTAGGTGTAAAGAGATGACACTGCCAACATTCCCAGATGTGTTCAGAGTAGGTGGCATTGTTAAATTACCCAAAGTCTTCAGTGACCTATGGCAAACTCATAATATAGGAAAGACCTTGTGTCAGCAGAGACTTCTCCAAAGCAGATGGTATTCATTGGTGACAGGAAGTTCTGCAATTGCACAAGCTTTGACAAACAGGGATTTGACATGTTGAGCAATTCTAAATCTTCTATCAGTTCAGACTGAATGTACTCTAAGCACAGAGTATGGGTATTTCACACTCAGTGATGTTCTTCTGTTGGTCATTATTTGAGCCTCTTCCAGACATGACATAAGGCAATTTATGCTTGTCTTCCCAACCTCCCTGCTGTCCCAGAGAGCAAGAAACTCTCTGATCTATATCTAAAAAAAATGCATGAAACAAATTTTCCAGTTCTGAAGTGCAAATGCATGCTGAAAAATTGAAATAAAGTCAGGAAAGGTAGAAGGGAGGGAAAATAATGTCCATGGAATGGTTGGTTCAATTTATCCCCTCTTTGTATTTTGTTAGAATTGAACAACTTTTTGGTAGCTGTAGGGGTTATTACACTGTTTTGGAAGCTCTGAGCAGCCTAGTGGGTGGTATGAAAATGCAGAATAAGGGGTATCAGTTCATATATATTTACTTTGTTTTCTTTATTTTAATCTTACATGATGATTTTGGTTTGTTTAGTCTCAAAATGTGCGGCAGTTACTTTTGTTGACTGTGATAGATGTGTGTCATGCCCCTGGTGGAGACTGACTCTGAGGGAGAGGAGGAATAGCCGACAGGGAGTGGAAGTGTGGCTCTGGATGTTGTGGAGGAGGCTGGGGAAGGGCAGAGGCTGGCTGGGCAGTCAGAGGAGGACCCAAGCCCCTCCCCTATCCATTCTAAGGCATGCAGGGAGGAAAGGATAAGGGAGAGATGTGGCCTACTTGGGAGGAGAGGGCCTTGATCCTCCTCATGGGCTGCAGGTGTGAGAACTGCATAAGAGTTTGGACCTGTGTTCTGACAAACGCTGGAGACAAAGTGTGTTTTATTTTGGTTTGAGGTCATCTTGGTTGGCGTCCTTCCTGTGCCTTGTTATCTCCTTGAATTTGGTAAATATTTCTCCTGTTCCTTTGTGGAAATTTCATCATTGTAGTTTGTTTGTTTTTTATTTTCACCTCTATCTGCTCATTAAATTCGGACTGTATTTCTTTCTTTTGAAGACTATTTTTGAGTACGTTTTATCTTCAACTGAGAATTGGGTCCTAGAATGCTGCCTGGGGGGGACACCACTGTTAGCTGGACCTATTTTTACTATTTGTTGCCTGTTTGACAGGAACACAGTAATCCACTTATGAAGGGATCCAGGAATGCCATAAGAGTTTAGTTTTAACAGTAGTTTGTCATGTACCACATCTACGTAAATTGCGTCTATAGCTTTACCCTGGTCAAGTAGAGTAGTCCATATATTTTTGCAGTGTAGAAATTGAAGGTTGCAGGACAATTTTTTCCTGAAACCAAATTGTTTTTTGGAGTGTAGGTTGTTTGACTCTAAATGGAGAGTGATGAATTGGTTAATGATTAATTCCATGACCTTGCACATGACACAACACAGTGAGATTGGTCTGTAGTTATTGTTGTTGACTTCTTCCTTTTGTCCTGCATGTGTCTCTGATCCTCTTTAAGTCAAGAAATTGCAAATAAATGTAATTTTAAACTAACAATAATGAATGTATAGCTCAGAAAGAATAATCAACTGGTATGTCAGCCTTCCCAGTTGTGCAACCAGATATATTGGATCATAATTGTCATCATCCCAAACCAACATGGCAAAGATTGGGAAAGGCTAATGGATACTATTCAGGTTTTTTTTTTTTAATCAAATTGCTGTTTTGAATTTATAACGGGGTAATTCGCAAAATCATATATGCATATTGCTATAATTTTGCTGGCTCTTCATTATGATATGCCAAGGTATAGAACACAATGCATGAAATGCCATAGAGATATTTAGAAATATCTAATTATATTTATTATGTGCAGAAGCAGCAGTGTTGACTCCTCATGCCAGCACCACTGCTTATGCTTTTTATTACTCTTTTGCCAACTTTTTTTTAATCTCAAAGAATTTTTTTTAAACTGTCAGAACTATCTGATTGGCACTGATGTATTTGCCTCAAAAGCCACCTCTGACCATGCATGATTGCCAGCCTTTACATAACTTATGCATTCCTGTTGTAGTACATTTATAGAGCAGCTAATTATCTATTATTTAGGTTGATGTGTATGCTCAAAGTTAGACAAATTCTGCAGAGCAAGGAAGTAGAACTGAAGGAATCTTTGTAATTACCTGGTTCCTATTTCAAGTGTAAATAAATAAATAAATAAATAAATAAATAAATAAATATCCTTAAGCAAGATTTTTAAGTTTAAAATAAAAGGAAAAGCATTAATACCTACAATATGGAAATAAAATTTTTACATGAAGAAGTGAGAACAAGCAAGGAAAGATGGGGAAAAAAAGAAAATCCAGGAATATTTCACAAGAAGAGTTGTCCGCTCCTCTACTTGTTGCAGAATACCTTTTTCCACCAGACTTGAAATTCTAGACCTAGAAAACCAAGAACTATGCCACCTTCAGTCCGATCTTAGTATAGTGTATAAAATCATACATTGCAATGTCCTACCTGTCAATGAATACTTCAGCCTCAACCATAACAACACAAGAGCACACAATAGATACAAACTCAAGGTTAACCGCACCAAACTTGATTGCAGGAAATACAACATCAGCAACAGAGTGGTCAGTGTCTGGAATACTCTATGTGACTCTGTGGTTTCTTCCCCAAACTCAAAAAACTTTAACCTTAGATTGTCTACTATTGACCTCATCCCTTTCCTAAGAGGTCTGTAGGGGGCGTGCATAAGTGCACCAACGTGCCTAACGTCCCTGTCCTATTGTTTCTTTTATTTTTTATTTTTCTTATATGTATCATGTATTCATAACTATGTTTTTACTTATACCTATTAACTTGTAAGCAATTGACAAAATAAATAAATAAACTAATCAGATAGTTCAATCTATCCTTCTTCACTGACCCCCATCTTAGTACAGTATTATAAGTTTTTGCAGTCAGTGCTTTATATTGTTATTTTTCTGATCCTTTTTGTGCTCAACTCTTTCCTAGAAAGCAAAAAAATGGGATTGTAGTTTTTAGATTTCATTTTTTTTGCCTGCAATGTTTTAACAATGAGTTAGAGATATTCCCATTCTATTTTTATCATAGACTTCCTTCCTCCTTTTAATAGCTTTTTAAAAAAAATATTTTAAATTCATTAGGTATTTTTCCCCTGAGGATTATTTTTGCACAACATTCTGTATCCTCATCAATCATTTCCCTTAGAAAAGAAAAATTGTTCTTTTTATTTTTTTAATGCTTACTTAATATGTAATTTGTACAGGTTTGTTGGTTGAGGGGGAATACAGTTATCTTGGATACAGTAATCTTGTGTGAAGGGGGTGGGAGAGCAACAGAGTGGTCAAGATCTGGAATACTCTACCTGGCTCTGTGGTTTCTTCCTCAAATCCCAAAAACTTTAACTTTAAGGCGAGGTTAAGGCCGACGAATGCAAAACGTATGTAAAAAGGAAACAGCGGACGAGCAAATTTTCCATCCGTTGTTATCTGCTCTCAAAAGTGCCCCGAATTTGCATAAACAGAGTGGACAACAATGGAAAGGAATGGACGTGGAGAGGATGTAGCGGGGATGTAAAGCGGATGTTCATAGGAAGCCTAGAGGATGAAAGCGGATGGAAGTGGATGACACATCCGCAGGGCTTCCGGGGGAGAACAGCGAAGCGGACGCGTAGCGGAAGGAGCGGATGCATAGCGGATGATGCGGATGCATCATGGATGCCTATAAGATGCATAGCGGAAGCCTAGCGGATGCAAAGCGTTCACTGCGCATGCGGGGAGGATGAATTGCATAAGCTCCGTGGATACAAAAGGATGCAGCTTGCAAGCAGGTCACCATTCAGAGGAAAGACCTGCTGCCAGAGACATCTTGAGAGAACACCATGGCAAAGAAGAGGAAGCCTGTGCCTATTCCTGCCAGCCCTGGTAAGAAGGACAGAACCACCATCCCACCTCCTGGCGCTGACTCTGAAGCTGCTGCTGCTGCTGGTGCTCCTGGTGCTCCTGGTGTTGCTGCTGCTGGTGCTTCTCCTGCTGGTCCTGCTGCTGGTGTTGCTGGTGCTGCTGGAGCTGTTTGTGCTTCTCCTGCTGCTGCTGCTGCTGCTGTTGGAGCTTCTCCTCCTGCTGCTGCTGCTTCTCCTGCAGCTGCTGCTGTGGTGGATCAGCCCCAAGGCCCTCAAAGCCCTGCTGCTGAAGGCCCTAAAGGTCCTGACAGAGGGAGGAAGAGGCAAGGCAAGGAGAAGGGGGAGAGGAAACAGTGCTCCATTTCCGAGGACCATGAGGGAGAGGTGCTGGAATGGCTGAGGGAGAACGAGTACCTGTGGAGGAAGGGCCACAGGCTCTATCGCAACACCAAGTGGAAGCAGGCAGCATGGAGAGAGAAGGCGGAGAGCCTGGGCTACACTTCAGATGTCCTCCTGGGGTGGTGGAAGCATATGCACACCTGGTATGGCAAGCTGCACCTGAAGAGATCCGGGCAGGCCGTTGTAAAGCTCACTGATCGGGAGACCTATGTCATGGCCAGGTGCAGCTTCCTGGAGGGTGAGACCTGCCACCGAGGAGCAGACCCTCTGTCAACCCTCTTCCTCAGACAGCCCACAGAGAGCCACTCCTCTTCCAGCCAGGAGACAGCTACCGTGTCCAGGCAGGTGTCTTTGGAGGGCCCCACGACAGAGACTCCCCTGACAGCTGCACTCCACATGCCAGAGGATGTGGAGGATCCCCTGTCTCAGATGGAGCAAGAATAAGCAGCCACCAGAGACCAACCCACCCCCACCCCCAGCTCCACCTCCACAGAAAGCAGGCAGAGAGGCAGACCGGAGGGACAGAGCCACATTGTCCTCTTGGAGATCAGGGACACAATCAAAGCCAGCACAGATCTCCTCTCCCAGCTGGTCCACTTTGACATACCATCCTCGAACCGCAAGCCCTTCATCACGTACATGAGCCAGACCCTCATGGACATGCCTGAGGCCCAGTACCAGGCGATGAAGGAGAGGATCACAGCTCTTCTGCATCACCCTCCAGGCCCAGCTGAACCTGCTCCTACCCACTCCAGGTCTGCTCTCCACCCCAGGCGATGTCACAGCCCTTCCATGGATTTCAGCAGCCCCTCGCCTACCAAGCCTACCACTACCAGGACTTCCCACAGCAGAGGAAGCCCTTCCCAGTCCACACCCAGGTTCCTCGGACGCCACAGATGCCACAGACGCCTCAGCTGAACCAGCTGCAGACAAGACAGCCCCACTACACTCCTCCTTCCTCCACCCCACAGCCAAGCCCTTCCTCAGAACATCTGTCACCAAGTCTTGGGCCTCACATCCCTGGTCCTTGAGGAAGTGCCTCTCAACCTCACGGGACTGAGTCAGCTCTCTGAGAGCTTCCTGCACACACCTTCTCCTGTTGTACTCTCGGGGCCAGGCACCCCAATGGTGCCTCAGACCAGCACTCCAGCAACAGCCACCTCCACAGTCCCTGGCTCCTTTACATCTGAGACCATGGGCAAGCCTCAGAGTGACTGAGAAGAGTGCCAGAGACTGAGTTGTTACCTGTTCACCTCATCTTTGCTTAAAGACACTTTACTTGGGTCATTTTGCTTTTTAATAAAATCATACAGTTTGTTATTAATAAAGGTTATCTTTGCTTCACACACTTGGTTCATTTTTTTTTACTTAATAAAGTGTTGGGGCAAATTTGAAAAAAGGGTTAAGTCTTTGCATGCTTGTGGGATGGGTAAGGATAGCTGTGGGATGGATAGCTGTGGGATGGGTAAGGATAGCTGTGGGATGGATAGCTGTGGGATGGGTAAGGATAGCTGTGGGATGGGTAAGGATCGCTGTGGGATCAGGATAGTTGTGGGATAGATAAACCTCCAGTGCAAGCATAGTGGGACTGTATGGTCCACCCTCCCAGCTGCCACACATGTGGCCCTTTATTATCAATAACAATTTAATCATTGATCAATACATTTCAACATAAACAAAACTCTTTATTAATGCCCTATTAATTGTAAGGCCACTCAACATACATGGCACAATCTCATCAGTGTGATGAGACAGACTGAAGGAAGCATCCATTAAGCATCTACCATCCTGTCTTGCCACTCCACTGCTCCAGCTGGGGTGTTGCACCAGTGTTTCAGGAAGTTGCACTGCTTCTTCCCTCCACGTGAAGCTCGGTTGGGGCCTTGCACATCCACAGTGTCTATCAGGTTTAGTCCTTGCCTCCATTCACCAGGCTCCTTGTCCCATTGCCTTGTTGATGGTCCACAAGCCTGTTCTGCGAGACTGGGTAGCAGGTGCGCATGAGATTGTGCAGGATGCAGCAAGCTTCCACGATGCTCTTCACGGTCTGTGGGCGATGCTGCATGGTGGTGAGTAGTACCTGGAACCTGTTGGCCAGGATGCCAAAGGCGTTCTCCACCACCCGTCTTGCCCTGGACAGCCTGTAGTTGAAGATCCTCTCTTCACGGGTGAGGTATCTTGAAATGTAGGGCTTCATGAGGTAGGTTGTGAGGGAGAAGGTGTCATCACCCACAAATAGGGCAAATCTTGTGTGTTGTTGGGTAGGGGGTCTGGATCTGGGAAACCCATGATGAGGTTGCATTCCAGCCCACCCTTGAGGTCACTGGCGTTGTATATCTGGGCATCTGAAGCTGACCCGTTGCCTGAAGCATCGATGTACATGAACTTGTAGTCAGCATCAACCATGGCAAAGAGGATAATACTGAAGAAGCCCTTGTAGTTGCAATAATTGGACCCTGAGTTGGGTGGAGCTTTGCAGGCCACGTGCTTCCCATCTATGGCTCCAACTGTGTGGGGAAAGTTCCACTTCTGATACCACTGCTCTGCAACTTTCCTCCAGCCTTCTTTAGTGATGAGGCACTGGAGGAGCTCCTCTACGTATTCTTCGATGATGGCCTGCACCACTTCTCTGACCACAATGCTGATGGTGTTGTGTGGCACCCTCCAGACATACTGCATATTTCTGTACGTGGTCCCAGAGGCCAGGTGGTGCAGAGTCAGTGCCACCTTCAGTCCAGGGTCCAGGCTGGGATGGAAGTTGGTGTTTGCCTTGGTCAACCTGGGTGTCAGATGCTCCACAACTTCGTCAAACATGGCTGGTGGCATCCTCATGAAGAGCTGGAATGCACGAGGGTCTTCATTCCTCAGCTACACCATCAGCTTGTCATAGAGCCCAAACTCCACTCTTCTTCCGATCCATCTTTGGACCCAGACAGCTCTTGGACGTCTCCTTCTTCTCTTTGCACAGAAAAGGTGAAACAGTCTGAAGAGGGCTTGGTTCTGGTGTTGAATGATGGCAGCTACCAAAAGGAGTGTGCAATGATCCATGGTGGAGATCAGTGGATGATGTGGAAGAGGAAGGGCAAGGCTGAAGAGGTCTGCACACCACGGCTGCTGGACTGATAGTGAGATCCAGGTGATTTCTTCCCCCTTTTTATAGGAAATGTCAGTTTTCCGCTAGGTGTCCTTCCACATACTGTAGACATCCTCCAGAGATCCTATATATCTGAGATACGTCCCATATACAAACATTTGTTCCGTTTTAATGCTTTATATCCGAGCTGCATCCGCTTTCAACCTTTCTATGTCTGTGCTACTAACGCTGTGTGGACGTTCCGCATACCTTTCGCTTCCTCCCTCTTTCTGCTTTCCGCTGCAGCAGATGTGAGTTGCGCGGATGGCCAGAGGATGCCGAGAGGATACATCGGACGTGTGATGGATGACAATGGACTTAGAATGTTTGTTGCCTGTATGTGTCACAGATGTACATTGTAGGCAGCGGAACATTCATCTGTTCAAAAAAATTTGTGCAGCTCAAAACTTTTTGAGCGGATGAAATAGCAGTAGACGGATGTTTTACGGATAGAGCATATGAAACACCTATGCAGTGAGTACATAACGGATGCATCGCGTTTTCCAACGGATGGCAAGCTTTTTTGTCCGTTTTACATCCTCTTTCCATCCGTTGGTTCAGTGTGACATGGGCTTTAGATTGTCTACTGTTGACCTCACCCCTTTCCTAAGACGTCTGTAGGGGCGTGCATAAGTGCACCAATGTGCCTACCATCCATGTCCTTTTGTTTCTTTTTATTTTTCTTATATGTATCCATTTTATGTATTCATAACTATGTTTATATTTATATCTATTATCTTGTAAGTGATTGACAAACCAAATAAATAAATAAAGTGTTGGGTGAATTTTGTTTCTTTTTGAAATGGGAAGAATAAAAACAAGTAATCCTGATGTGTGAGTGTGTATGTACATGTTTTTTTACATTGCTAATCATTTTTATGAATTCTGCTTTTTTAAGGAAAATAACAAATTACGGATGAATAAAGAGCATGCATTTAAAAAAAAGAATTATAAAAATTGTTTGAAGTTGGAGAAACTTCTAATGTAATTTGTCAGATTCCCTGAATGGATTGCCCCATGATATGTTGGACCTACAAGGAGGAAGGTAACAATCAGATTGCAAGAACACAAGTAAGTAGTTAGATGAGGTCACCCAAACTCATTGATGGGCATGCATTCAATTTTGCAGTTATTAAGATTGTTCACTGACCGGAGACAAAAATAGCTAGATAAATAATTGAAGCCTAGGAAATGGGCCACTTGTCAGTCAGCAGGACTCCTGGTTTACCACCAGCTTACCAGGTACTTAGGAAATGAGGGCATGGCAACACAAGGAAACAACAACCAATGACTTAATAGCCATCAATATCTCAACTAATAACTAAAAACAACACGCAACCAGGCTCCACTTAAAAACTGCATAGACTAGCCCAGTGCATACATTTTGGAAAGAGAGAAGTTCCCTGAAGATGGGCTCCAACACAAGCCTGAAAGCTTGGAAGAATAAATCTCTGGTCCTGGTGACTGACTCAGTTTAGATCGTGCAACATTATCCTGGGACATGTATATTTTGTCTTCATTCTACATTTTGGATCCATTATGTGATAATTATAGATAAAATCCACTTGATCTTATGTTTCAGTGCAAATTGTCCACATCTGATGCTTAGTACAAACACTGCTTTATGTTTTCTCTAAGATTAATTTATTATAGGTATATATTTTTGTTTTTCTCTATATAATCTGGAATGTGTCATTATCTCAGAAGCCTGGTTTTTGACTTTATTTGGTTTAATTTCAATAAAACTTTCAAAGATTTCACACAGGGTTGGGCTTCAAAAATTTTAGCAAAGGGTTTTCTGCCTGATTGCTGGGTGGGTGTGACCATGATGGGTGTGGCCAACTCAGCCTTCTGCACCATGACAAGGGGGGTGTTTTTGCCCTCCCGAGGCTCCAGAAGCTTTCCTTGAGCCTCTGGGAGGGTGAAAACGGCCTCCTGGGCTCCAGAGGCTCTCTGGAAGCTGGAAACAGGCACATTTCTGGCATTCCTAAACTTTCAGGAGGCCCATTTTTCACCTTCTCTGAGCCTTCACACGTCCCTGGACTTACCTGCATACAAAATGGACCGTGGGAGGATTCCTGGAAGGGACAGGGTGGGGTGGGCAGAGCCAGCCAGAAGTGGGATTTGGGGCTTCTCCGAACTGCACAGAATTTTAGCTAGGGGATCTCCTGAACCCCTGTAAACCCCCAGCAGCCCACTGCTGATTTCACACCTCTAAACTGGCCATTTTGGTGAAAAGAAAACTTTAGTTTCACTAGCTGTGCATTCTCTTCTGATTGCAGTGTACACAGATCTCTCTCCTATTTACTTTTTTTATTCCTTTCTTGAACAATGAAGTTAAACATTTTGCATTTTCTATTCCTTCCACCTCATTTCTTTACTTTTTGTGTTAATCAGTGGGTCACACAATGTTTATGTCTTTAGTTTCAGCATTAACCCTCTACCCCCAATTTTAAAATGCCCAATTTTTTGGGAATCCCTTGGATGAAATTGCTGAAGGGGTTAAATTGTTGCAGGAACCCTGTTTCTCCATCTCAAAGTGCTAAAGTTGAACTTCAAGTTTCTAATCAAAAGTTGAAACCAGATGAGAAAGAAATGCCAAGATTAATATGAAAAGTATGTTACAGAAAGATCAAATGAAAGAAAAAACTGAAAATGTTTTCAATTGAGCAACATATTCCTTCTACAGCATATTTATATAAAAGCAAGCTTGCATGAGTGCCTTTCACACACAGGTGGCAATCAACTCCACTTTGAGGAGTGGAACAGCACTTACATAGACATTAGATTATGGTATTAATACTTTTAATTCTCTCCCCACCCCAATCTTCCTAGGTTTTTCCTTGATATGGTATGGTTGAAGCAGATATTCTTAAGATGATGTTTATTTTTCTTCAGCCTGAACAACTATGTATTTGTGACCCACTTTTTATTGTTAACAATGATTCCAAAAGTAAAATTCAAAAATCAGTAGATAGTCCTTGACTTACAACAGTTCATTTAGTGACCATTCAAAGTTACAGTGGCACTGAAAAAAGCAATTTATGATTGTTATTCACACTTATGACAGTTGCAACATCCCCATAGTCATACGATTAACATTCGGAGGCTTGGTAACTGATTTGTATTTATAATTTCTGCAGTGTCCCAGGGTCATATGATCCCCTTTTGTGACCTTTTGATGAGGAAAGTCAATGGGGAAGCCAGATTCACTTAACAACTGTGTTATTATCTTTACACCTGCAGTAATTCCCTAAACAACAGTAGCAAGAAAGGTCATAAAATGGGTAAAACTTACTTGACAACTGTCTCTCTTAGGATTCTTGGCTGAGATTGTGGTCGTAAAAGGAGGATCACCTGTAAAACAGAATAAAATCTCATGAAAATCTAAGAAGCTAAAAAACAACAACAGCTAAGTGAATGGAACAGCAAGTGTGGATGAACAAGTAATCTTCAGACACCAGAACCTATCAAATTCTGTACCTGTCAATAGTGGTGTCCCCCAAGGCAGTGTTCTAGGACCAACTCTCTTCATATTCTATATAAATGACCTCTGTGATCATATTAAGAGCAACTGCATTCTTTTCGCTGATGATGTAAAGCTGTTCAATACCACAGACAATACTGCTACTCTTCAAAAAGATCTTGACTTTGTATCACAATGGTCAAATAAATGGCAAATCTCAACAAATAAATGTTCTGTCTTACATATTGGCAAAAAAAATCAGAAAATAAAATACAGACTGAATAGTCAAGACCTTGTTGATGATCCAAGCTCTGTAAAGGACCTTGGAATATTCATCTCTAATGATCTAAAGATTAGGTCACACTGGCCGACGGATGCAAAACGTATGCAAAAAGGACACAGCGCACGAGCAAAATTTCAGGGGTGGCTCCATCCGTTGTTATCTGCTCTCAAAAGTGCCCCAAATTTGCATAAACAGAACGGAAAAAAACAGAAAGGAACGGATGTGGGGAGGATGTAGCGGGGATGTAAAGCGGATGTTCGTAGGAAGCCTAGCGGATGAAAGTGGATGGAAGTAGATGACACATCCTCAGGGCTTCCGGGGGAGAATAGCGAAGCGGACACATAGCGGAAGGAGCGGATGCATAGTGGATGACGCGGATGCATCACGGACGCCTATAGGATGCGTAGCGGATGCAAAGCATTCACTGCACATGCGGGGAGGATGAATTGTGTCAGCTCCGCGGATATAAAAGGATGCAGCTCGCAAGCAGTCACCATTCAGAGGAAAGACCTGCTGCCAGAGACATCTTGAGAGAACACCATGGGGAAGAAGAGGAAGCCTGTGCCTACTCCTGTCAGCCCTGGCAAGAAGGACAGAACCACCATCCCACCCCCTGGAGCTGACTCTGAAGCTGCTGGTGCTTCTGCTGCTGGTGCTGCTGGTGTTGCTGCTGGTGGTGCTTCTCCTGCTGGTGCTACTGGTGCTGCTGGTGCTTCTCCTGCTGCTGCTGGTGGTGCTTCTCCTGCTGCTGCTGCTGGTGCTGTTGGAGCTTCTCCTGCTGCTGCTGGTGCTTCTCCTGCTGCTGCTGGTGCTTCTCCTGCTGCTGCTGCTGCTGCTGTGGTGGACCAGCCCCAAGGCCCTCAAAGCCTTGCTGCTGAAGAGGCAAGGCAAGGAGAAGTGAGAGAGGAAACAGTACTCCATTTCCGAGGACCATGAGGAGGAGGTGCTGGAATGGCTGAGGGAGAACGAGTACCTGTGTAGGAAGGGCCACAGACTCTATCACGACACCAAGAGAAAGCAGGCAGCGTGGAGAGAGAAGGCGGAGAGCCTGGGCTACACTTCAGATGTCCTCCTGGGGTAGTGGAAGCACATGTACACCTGGTATGGCAAGCTGTACCTGAAGAAATCCGGGTAGGCCGTTGTCAAGCTCACTGGCCAAGTGCAGCTTCCTGGAGGGTGAGACCTGCCACCGAGGAGCAGACCCTCTGTCAACCCTCTCTCTCAGACAGCCCACAGAGAACCACTCCTCTTCCAGCCAGGAGACAGCTACCATGTCCAGGCAGGTGTCTTTGGAGGGCCCCACGACAGAGACCCCCCCCGACAGCTGCACTCCCCATGCCGGAGGATGTGGAGGATCCCCTGTCTCAGATGGAGCAAGAATAAGCAGCCACCAGAGACCAACCCACCCCCACCCCCAGTTCCACCTCCACAGAAAGCAGGCAGAGAGGCAGACCGGAGGGACAGAGCCACATTGTCCTCTTGGAGATCAGGGACACAATCAAAGCCAGCACAGATCTTCTCTCCCAGCTGGTTCACTTTGACATACCATCCTCGAACCGCAAGCCCTTCATCACGTACGTGAGCCAGATCCTCATGGACACGTCCGAGGCCCAGTACCAGGCGATGAAGGAGAGGATCACTGCTCTTCTGCATCACCCTCCAGGCCGAGCTGAACCTGCTCCTACTCACTCCAGGTCTGCTCCTCCACCCCAGGCGATGTCACAGCCCTTCCACGGATTTCAACAGCCCCTCACCTACCAAGCCTACCACTACCAGGACTTCCCACAGCAGAGGCAGCCCTTCCCAGTCCAGGCCCATGTTCATCGGACGCCACAGACGCCTCAGCTGACCCAGCTGCAGACCAGACAGCCCAACTACACTCCTCCTTCTTCCACCCCACAGCCAAGCCCGTCGTCAGAACATCTGTCATCAGTCTTGGGCCTCACATCCCAGGTACTTGATGAAGGGCCTCTCAACCACACGGGACTGAGTCAGCTCTCTGAGAGCTTCCTGCACACACCATCTCCTGTTGTACTCTCGGGGCCAGGCACCCCAATGGCGCCTCAGACCAGCACTCCAGCCACAGCCACCTCCACAGTCCCTGGCCCCTTTACATCTGAGACCATGGGCAAGCTTCAGAGTGACTGAGAAGAGTGCCAGAGACTGAGTTCTTACCTGTTCACTTTATCTTTGCTTAAGACACTTTACTTGGGTCATTTTGCTTTTTAATAAAATCATACAGTTTATTATTAATAAAGGTTATCTTTGCTTCACACATGGTTCATTTTTTTTACTTAATAAAGTGTTGGGGAAAATTTGAAAAAAGGGTTAAGTCTTTGCATGCTTGTGGGATGGGTAAGGATAGCTGTGGGATGGATAGCTGTGGGATGGGTAATGATAGCTGTGGGATGGGTAAGGATCGCTGTGCGATAAGGACAGTTGTGGGAAAGATAAACCTCCAGTGCAAGCATAGTATGGTCCACCCTCCCAGCTGCCACACATATGGCCCTTTATTATCAATAACAATTTAATGATTGATTAACACATTTCAATATAAACAAAACTTTTTATTAATCCCTATTAATTGTAAGGCAACTCAACATACATGGCACAATCTCATCAGTGTGATGAGACAGACTGAAGGAAGCATCCATTAAGCATCTACCATCCTGTCTTGCCACTCCTCTGCTCCAGCTGGGGAGTTGCACCAGTGTTTCAGGAGGTTGCGCTGCTTCTTCTCTTCAAGTGAAGCTCTGTTGAGGCCTTGCACATCCACAGTGTCTATCAGGTTTAGTCCTTGCCTCCATTCACCAGGCTCCATGTCTCCATTGCCTTGTTGACTGTCCACAAGCCTGTTCTGCAACAATGGGTAGCGGGTGCACATGAGATTGTGCAGGATGCAGCAAGCTTCCATGATGCTCCTCACAGTCCCTGGGTGATGCTGCATGGTTGTGAGAAGTACCTGGAACCTGTTGGCCAGGATGCCAAAGGCATTCTCCACCACCCGTCTTGCCCTGGACAGCCTGTAGTTGAAGATCCTCTCTTCACGGGTGAGGTATCTTGAAATGTAGGGCTTCATGAGGTAGGTTGTGAGGGAGAAGGCGTCATCACCCACAAATAGGGCACATCTTGTGTGTTGTTGGGTAGGGGGTCTGGATCTGGGAAACCCATGATGAGGTTGCATTCCAGCCCACCCTTGAGGTCACTGGCATTGTATATCTGGGCACCTGAAGCTGACCCGTTGCCTGAAGCATCGATGTACATGAACTTGTAGTCAGCATCAACCATGGCAAAGAGGATGATGCTGAAGAAGCCCTTGTAGTTGTAATAATTGGACCCTGAGTTGGGTGGAGCTTTGCAGGCCACGTGCTTCCCATCTATGGCTCCAACTGTGTGGGGAAAGTTCCACTTCTGGTACCACTGCTCTGCAACTTTCCTGCAGCCTTCTTCAGTGGTGGGGCACTGGAGGAGCTCCTCCAGGTATTCTTCGATGGTGGCCTGCACCACTTTTCTGACCACAATGCTGATGGTGTTGTGTGTCACCCTCCAGGCATACTGCATGTTTTTGTATGTGATTCCAGAGGGCAGGTGGTGCAGATTCAGTGCCACCTTCAGTCCAGGGTCCAGGCTGGGATGGAAGTTGGTGTTTGCCTTGGTCAACCTGGGTCTCAGACGCTCCACAACTTCGTCAAACATGGCTGATGGCATCCTCATGAAGTGCTAGAATGCATGAGGGTCTTCATTCCTCAGCGGCACCATCAGCTTGTCATAGAGTCCAAACTCCACTCTTCTCCCGATCCATCTTTGGACCCAGACAGCTCTTGGACGTCTCCTTCTTCTCCTTGAGTAGAAAAGGTGAAACAGTCTGAAGAGGGCTTGGTTCTGGTGTTGAATGATGGCGGCTACCAAAAGGAGTGTGCGATGTTCCATGGTGGAGATCAATGGATGATGTGGAAGAGCAAGAGCAAGGCTGAAGAGGTCTGCACACAAGCCTGCTGGACTGATAGTGAGATCCAGGTGATTTCCTCCCCCTTTTTATAGGAAATGTCAGTTTTCTGCTAGGTGTCCTTCCACATACTGTAGACATCCTCCAGAGATCCTAAATATCTGAGATATGTCCCATATACAAACGTTTTGTCAGTTTTAATGCTTTATATCCGAGCTGCATCCGCTTTCAACCTTTCTATGTCCATGCTACTAATGCTGTGTGGACGTTCTGCGTACCTTTTGCTTCCTCCCTCATTCCACTTTCCGCTGGAGCGGATGTGAGTTGCGCAGATGCCCAGAGGATGCCGAGAGGATACAGCGGACGTGTAATGGATAGCAACGGACGTAGAATGTTTGTTGCCCGTATGTGTCACGGATGTAGATCATACGCGGCGGAAAGTTCATCCGCTCAAAAAGTTTCGTGCAGCTCAAAACTTTTTGAGCGGATGAAATAGCAGTAGACGGATGTTTTACGGATAGAGCGTATGAAACAAGTACGCAGTGAGTACACAATGGATGCATCACGTTTTCCATAGGATGGCAAGCGTTTTTCTCTGTTTTACATCCTCTTTCCATCCATTGGTGCACTGTGAGATGGGCTTAAGTGCTAAAGCCCACTGTAACTATGTAGCAAAAAAGCATTAAGAGCTGTTAACCTAATCCTATGTTGCTTTTTCTCTGGTAATTTCACACTACTAACAAGAACATACAAAACATTTGCCAGACCAATACTCAAATACAGCTCATCAGTCTGGAACCCACACTACATATCTGATATTAGCACAGTTGAGAAAGTCCAGAAATATTTCACAAGGAGAGTTGTCCACTCCTCTACTTGTTGTAGAATACCTTTTGCCACCAGACTTGAAATTGTAGACCTAGAAAATCTAGAACTACACCTCCTTCAGTCCAGTCTAAGTATAGTATATAAAATCATACATTGCAATGACTTACCTGTCAATGAATACTTCAGCTTCAACCATAACAACACAAGAGCACACAATAGATACAAACTCAAGGTTAACCGCACCAAACTTGATTGCAGGAAATACGACTTCAGCAACAGAGTGGTCAATGTCTGGAATACTCTACCTGACTCTGTAGTTTCTTCCCCAAACCTCAAAAACTTTAACCTTAGACTGTCTACTATTGACCTCACCCCTTTCCTAAGAGGTCTGTAGGAGCCATGCATAAGTGCACCAAAGTGCCTAATGTCCCTGTCCTATTGTTTCTTTTATTTTTCTTATATGTACCCATTTCATGTATTCATAACTATCTATTATCTTGTAAGCGATGGACAAATCAAATTAAATCAAATAAATAAATAAATAAAATAAAACCTAAGAGCCCGAGCAACAATTACAGAGACATATGGACTCACTATATATCATAGCTATAGCAATGAATAAAACCATAAGTAGTCCTCCCACATTGGCTAATTTCTTTGCATGAGTTGACTGCTGGTAAGAGAGGCAGTCTATTTTAGATCTGAACTCATTTATAGCTTGAATTAGACATGCTTCAGAACCGGTGTTAGATAATCCCACTTAACTGCCTCCCTTAAAAATTTAGTAGCTGCATTCTACTTTTTTCAAAAATCGTTTCATGTAAAATCAAGATTTAAAATTTTGAGAAATTGTGTGGCCAAAGTACTATCTAGAGGTGGTAATCAGCAGGTTCTGGCCAGTTCTGGAGAACCGATAGCAGAAATTTTGAGTGATTCAGAGAATCAGCAAATACCACCTCTGACTGGAGATTTTACAGTATCCTTCCCCTGCCAAGCCCACCAAGCCAACCCACAGAACCAGTCGTAAAAAAAATTGAATCCCACCACTGATACTATCATTCTATAAAGTATTAAGAGTAATTCATGCATTAATTTGTTTCTATCACTCAAGAGTTCAGCTTGATAAGGATGGCCAATATTATGTCCAATTTACAAAAGACAGAGGAAGATTCTAAGATGACCAGTTAGACTGCCAGCTAGACTGAGTTGGCATAGCAATAGCAATAGCACTCTTAGACTTATATACCATTTCACAGTGCTTTATAGCCCTCTCTAAGCGGTTTACAGAGTCAGAATATTGCACCCAAAAATCTGCACCGCTGCAGCTTCAGTATGCATGAATAGTGCATGTGAACATGAGAATGAGTGTTTTTTTTAATTCAGAAAATAAACAAAACTCATAAAATAAATTTATGCTGAATTTCTGATTAAAAAACAAGTAACGTTGGAAGTGCTGTAGTGACTTCAGTACCTTCAGAGTGTCAATAATTGTGAAAGAAAAACGTCACTACATGACTAATATCTGAACATTTTTGAACCCATGTGGCACACAAAAACAATATACAAAACTATTACATTTTAAAATCCTATTGTTTGGAAAGTTCAGAGCTACTACATTTTGTATTTATAAATTCAAAAGAGTATTAAAACAGACCTTAGGTTAGTGTGATTGGTGGCCTTTTTGTTAGTATTAACTTTTGCTGGTGGGGAAGAAAAGTTGCTTTTTGTTTTCTCTTGTTTTCTCTTTTTTGGCGGTTTTAATGTTGATTTTATTATTTTGTATATGGTAAGCTATGCAATGATTAGATTGTAGAAATTATCTTTTGGTGCATGGATGGACAGATGGATAGTTAGATACATAATTATACACACACACACACAGATCAATGCAATCCAAACTACTGCTAAGATCAACTGTATAATCATACAAAACCAAAATAAAACAATAAAATAATTGACTTGAATATGTGGTCAGAGACATATTAGAAAAATAAAAAACAAGACAGGCTGTCACATCAAATTCACTACATCACTGAAATGACATATCTTCAGTCTTAGTTAAGATGAATACTGGAACTGATGCACAAGTGAACCTGACATACTGGGAAATATTTGACCCCATACTATAATTCTTACCTAGGAATTGGGACAGCACTTATCTGAATCTACATAAATACAAGAAAATCAAATCAATCCTAGGCCAAGACAGAATATGAGTGAAAAGAAAGAGTCACCAATTGCTATTTATTATATGGCAAGATTATATTTATGTATTAGGCAGAATGATAAAACAATGACAGACAACATGGAAGGCTACTTTCCTACTGAAATTGTTTCCAAAACAAGCCCATGATGTCATGAAATGTAGAGATAAATGTCAATAGAAAGAAATAGAAAACATTTGAAACACCAAATGGTATATTTTTTCCAAAGATTTGAAATTTGTGAGTAGAAAAATGCAGCCACTGGGAAACTAGCCATGATTAAATTATTAAAGAGAAATAAGTAGGACTTTCTAGATACCAGAATGAATTTTTGCTAGTCTTTCCCTGGGAGTTTCCAGAACTCTAATTCTCTTCACCTGCTGCTGTGCCATGACAAGCCAAGATTTCACAGAAGAAAATCAGCAGAGTCTTGCTTCAAAAACTTCAAAAACTACATGCAGCATGGTGTCTCTAAGTATAATTGATGACACTAACAATTAATGAAATAGTCTGTGGGCTACATAAAAGATTAAAATGAAGTTCTGACGAATGACATAATCATGCTCATCTACAATATCGTGTTGATCTGATATTTTGTAAGTGTTAATGACTTTTGCCCTACCCTGGATGTGAATAATAATATGTGGATACATGAGGTGAGCCAAGCCAAGTCACATTTTTGAAAGGATTACAACTTTTCATTCTTTAGTGGTCTCACTTTTCATTTCCCTTACTTAAGCTGAAGCAGGAAGGAACAATGATTCAAGTTACGGTACTAGAACACTTTAAATGTGGAATGCTTGTTTATATAGCTCCAGTAATTTACAAAAGCCTATAAGTAATTTAGGAATGGAGAATCTACTTCATATGCAAAGTCCCAGGCTCCTCTCTAGATTCTTGTCTGAAAACTTGGGGAACTACTGCCAGCAGTCAATGATAGCAAGTAGATGACAAGTCCCTGTCTTGGTATAGAACAAATTCCAATGTTCCCATGCCAGGATAATTTATTATGCCCATATTGAAAATCAGAGATGAAGCAAAAAGATAAAATTAAGGCCACCTAGTAAGTTCTTGGAATATGTGATAATTAAACAGGAAATTTCCTGGAGCACAGTTCACCTTAGCTGTTAAATTACAGCATTTTTTTAGAAGAGTATAAAGAGTAGCACAGAGAAGAAAGCATAAACATTCTGTGACCCACTGATTAATATTCATCCTATCTCTAGCCAGCTTTTGGAGTTTGAATCTGTTTCTCATGTTGTTATGATTTGTTACACAGTCATCCAGACCTTTAAACTGGATTTGGCATTTTATCTACCTATCAAATTCCATCTATCTCAAGGACCTGGATTAGGCAGATGTGGAGGTTTGATGGTGCTAAAAGTATCATCACAGAATTTGCAACCCATCTCATGGTTCAAGGCAACTCTGAGTGGCTTATAATATATCCCTTATAACTTTCCTAATCATTACTCCATCATTAATTAGAAGGCATTTCCAAGCAGATGACTTTTGTCACCATTAAATTAATTAACTCTATATACTTGATACTCCCAATATCACCCAATGTTACATCACGTGCAGGCCACGCCACCCTGGCTCTGCAAAGGCAAAAAAGATCACAATATGTCAAGATCTGGCCCATGACAACTGAGTTTGACACCTGTGTCTACAGTATTTAGGCTATACTGAAGACTAGCAGACTTTGTGGTTGTAGCATGTGATACAAAAGCAACTGAAATATTGTGCCTGAAACTTCTCCACTTTAGCATAGTAATATACGGATGAACCAAATATTAGGCATGTATTTTTATGTTACTGCAACTTTAATTAATTTTTTTCTTTGCTTCTATGATTAAATAAAAAATGAGCAATAAAATAATTAATTAAATAAATTCTGTAAATATTTTATTCTGACCTACAGATGTAGGTCAGAATAAAATTTTTTTTTAGGTAAATGGCATTAAGAAATGTGTTTATTGAACAAAGATTCCATCTCTCAGGGAGATGGGCAATTCAAATATATATATATAAATAAATAAACTATACAAATAAATATAGCTTCTCAAGCAGTAGCTGTTCATTGTTTATCAAGCATTCTGTAGCATTTGCCCAAATTGGCAGGAATTCTACTTTACTTCCACTTCCAGAAATTCTGATCAAAAGCAGATTTTTTTTTTGGTCACCACCTGACCAGCAGATTGCCCTCATGAAGTTCTGAGCCCATAAAGAGATGTTGCCATATGAAGAATGCTCTCCTATATTCACCTTCATTATCAAAGACACATGCTCAGTTTCACTGAAATTGTCCTGTTCTTCCATCTGGCACAACTTTTACTATTAGCAGCCTTTTCTCAATACAGAAAAAAAGAACTTTCCACTTTGGAAACTCCTTAGCCACTGAGGTTTCCTGCTGATTTATTTCAAGTTGTTTCATTGACCTAGTTACTCATGCTGTGTAATTCAGATGATGAATACCTGATAGACCAGACATTTGAGTCATAATAAGCTTACCTTATTGCTCATGTAATAACAGGCCGGTGCTCTTAGATGCTTGACTTGAACTTGATGCCAACAAATAAATGGCTATGCAAGCCATATAAAAAAAGACCTCTTCCTTGTTCATAGCTGTGTGTTAGAAAGTGGTGCAGTAGTTTTCTTCAACTATGCTGTCTTGAACTCTGCTGGTGTATATATAATTTAAATTTGTAGATCTATCTGTCATCTATCTATCTTCATATCCTATCTGCCTGCCTGCCTGCCTGCCTCCCCCCCCCTCATCTGTCTGACTCTGTCTGTTTTTTCTTTCTCTCTTTCTCTCTATCATCTATCTCTCATCTATCCTCCCTCATCTCCATACAAGACTCTGGGTGGCTCAAAAACAATTAAAAACAGTATAAAAACCACAAACCAGTACAATAAGTAAAAACATTTAAGACAATATAAAATCATATAAAGTTACTTTGCATAGAATGGGTGGCCATATAAATTTGACAAATAAATCGTAAAACAAAATGTACAGCCAGAGTAATAATCTCCATACATGACAGTCAATGTAGTCTCTGTACCAGCTGTACTGTACTTCCAGGTCCCCACACTGTAGGCAAAATAATGCTTTTAAGACTGTTTTCAATGACTCTCATACAAAGGTATATGAAAAGCATGTGTTAGATTGCCCCTGATTTTTGCATTGCTTGAGGTCTCCTAGACAACAGTTTTAGTAACTGGAAAGTGTAGATGAAGTTTTCAGGCAGCTATTGAACATCCATGCCAAAGAAGGAAGATCATTCTTAGTTAGAAAAGGAAGTCAAATGGTTCTTCCTATTGCCTCTTCCAATTACTAGAACTGCTGGTGAGGCTTTAATATAAGAACAGTTATCTTATTTATTTCCTTTGGGTGGTGAGGAATCTCCATTAGATGAAGTGACTTCCTTGTACAGATTTGCTTTTGAGATCCTTTGATATGGAATGCAAATGACTCCAGTATTATTTTCTCTCTTACAACATCTGTGTTGGCTTTATTGCTGATATATTTATTTATTGGATGTGTATTTCACCTCTCTTTCATGATCTCAAGGGAGCACATGCAATATTTTCTCTCCCATTTTTTCCCCACAGCAGCTCTGTGAAAGAGGTTGAATTGAGAGACTGTATTAGCTCAAACTCATCCAATCCTTCATGACAGAGGATGAACCCATGTACAAAATATTTTCTTTTAGTGACTCTCCTTAGAAGTGGTGTTTCAAATTCACTTCCCCTTTCCTATTAAAAGAGCAAATTTTAAAAATGCAGATGTAATTTCATGACATACAAATCTGTGGATAAGTCTTTTTTTAATTGTCTGTTTTATATGGAGATGATTTCACATTTCTGGACTGGATATTATTATGTAAATGATGGTGTCCACAGATTAAACATTTCACAAATATTCAGCTCTCATGACCAGCATTAGACATATCGATACTGGTGTCCATTATATGATAATAGATGGATGAAAGATAGATCTTTTAAAAAAATTGTAAGGTGAAAAAATGCCATGAGGTATTTTCTATATTATTATTGCAGCCACAGTGTTAGCTTTCTACATTTTGGATAAACTATTCATTAGTTTTTTTCTGTTCATATTCTTCCATTCAGTGGCAGCCACTGCACACTGATCCATACAGGAATAAAGTTTTCACTTTCACGCTGCTCATCCTTCAAAGTTCACTGCTGATAAAGTTGAAGACATTGTTTGCAATATAGATTAACACAATTCATCACTTTGAAATACTCGGGCATTTAGATTACTTCACTCCATTGTAAAAATAAATACCAGAAATTTTAGATTGACCTTTAACTCAGAAATGAAGTGGATTTAAACACAAGAGAATAAACAATGAGGAGGCCACAGCCATTTCAGCAGCCATGATTCTTCCGGACACCTCTTCCTATTTAAGCATTTGAACTTGATTGGACTTGATGGTGGGCCCCTTGTCCTTTTTTCAGAACAAAAAGGAATAAAAGTCCTTAACATTAAGCTAAACTATATTTAGCAGTATTAAGGAGTAACCAGCAATCTGATGTTTCTGGCCGGTAGTGATCTTGATACTGAAAATCGTTTTCCTTTTTTTCCTCTTTTTTTCCTGGTAATTCTACATAAAAGATGCATTTAGGAAAGATATTTACTTATTTAGAGAAATTTTAAGATTTTTTTTTCTTTAATTGGATATAAAAAAAAAACGTTATATCATGATGTAGATTTGATGGATTTTTTTGTAAAAAGCAAAAGGTAGCAAATACCTGAAAATAACAAGATACTAATGCTTACTTTTAAAATCAAATGAGCTAAACCTGCTTACATTCTGAGAGGTACTCAGTCTAGTGATTTGATCATCAAAATGATTTTTTAAATAAAATAACATTATTCAAGTATGAAAAAGAAGATATGCGGTAAGGCATCAGACTACAAACTGGAAGATAATAAATTCTAGTCCCACCTGAGGCTCAAAGCCTGCTGACCGATCTTAGGCTAGTCACCTTCTTTCAGCCCTAACAAGGAGGCAATGGCAAATCAGTTCTGAAAAGAAATGGGACTTGTATAGGCAATCTCTGACAATTGGGCATGATTGAACAGAAGAAGAAAAAAACAAAGACAAGGCTAACATAGATGGAGATGGTGATCAAAATGGAAATGCCTAGATAATTTCACATTGATTTTCACAATATGTTACTACGGAGAAAAGTCAGAAATTATTTTAGACTGAAAGGTAGAAAAAACAAGAAAAAGTGAGAAATGCAATACAAATATTTTTGGAAATCCCTGAAAAAATTATACTGGGGTTGTGGAAAGAATATTACAGTGAAAGAACTCTAACACTTGAACATTGGCTCACTTCAGTTCTACTGCTTAAATGATCATTACACGAAACTCGAATCTGTATACCATTTTAAGCATACTATTATATCTCCAGTCTATTCATTTATTTCTCAGTGTTGTCTCAGCCTTCCCAGTGAAGGATTTCCAGATGTAGACTTCCTAAGATTATCTACACATTTCTTGTGTTTTCAGTGTATTATTTGGCAGGTTACATTTTAATGCCTATCCTATGAAAAAGCAGGGAGTGTGCAACATATGTGCCATTGATATTGAAAATGGAAAATGAAGATGAGAGACATCTTCAGAAAAAGGCCTCCATTGATTTGAACACTATAAATATTCCTTGAATATATTAAATACTATAAATATATTTATATTTGTTATGTCTTAATTGACTTTCCCCTTCAAAGAGGGATAATTAAGTACTATAAATAAATATAAATAATAGTGACTTTAAATTGTTATTTGATAAAAATGCTATGAAAGCACAACATATCTTTGAACATAGTATAATTAAAAAGAGGACTTAATTATGGATGGATAAGAAGGAAAAAGGAAACAATAGGAAAAAATCCCACATTTTTCTCCATGAAAAACATTTAGATTTAAATCCTGCTCATACTTAAAAATAGAATATTTCTCCCATCCAAGTAGAATAAAAGCCAGTTCTTCCTCACAAGCTTTTCTTCCTGAAATAGATACCAGATGGAAAGATTATGCGGCAATACAGGGTCCTCTTTCTAGCCACCAGGTCTCTAAGAACTCAGAACCAGAGTATATTGTTTATATTTAATTTAATGTATTTCTTTCAGGATTTTTTTTTAAATGTCGAACTACAGATATCTGAGCAATGAAAATAATATGTGACAATGCTACAGCCTTATCATCTAGGTGTTTTTAATTATTTATTTCCTCATATATAGTTGAAAATTTTTGTGTCTGTCCTAGTACTCATACTCTTTCATGTCTACCTTGGTTAACATGAGCTTTAAGCCCATGTCACACTGAACCAACGGATGCAAAGAGGATGTAAAACAGACAAAAAACCTTGCCATCCGTTCGAAAACGCGATGTACTCACTGCCTCCATTTGGCTAACTCTCTATCCGTCCAGCATCCGTTTATGGACGTTTCATCCGCTCAGAAAGTTTTGGGCTGCCTAAAACTTTTGCGTGGAAAATGTATCCAGTTCGTCCGTTCTGCATCCGCTACGCATCCGCTATATCCGCTAGGCATCCGCTGCGCATCCGCGCAACTCGCATCTGCGCGGACGCAGGAAGGAAGCGGAACAGATGCGGAACAGATGCAGAACGGATGCCTAGCAGATGCAGAACAGAAACAAAGCGTTTAAAACGGAAAAAACGTTTGCAGAGGGGACCTATTTCAGATATTAAGGATGTCTACAGGATGCCTAGAGGATGCCTAGAGGATGCCTAGCGGAAAACCTATACTGCCTATAAAAAGGGGGAGCAACTCGCCTGCATCTCACTTTCAGAACAGCAGCCCAGCGGTGCAGACCTTTGCAGCCTTCATCTGGCTCTTCCTCTTCCACAGCATCCAGTCATGTCCACCGTGGATTGTGACAAAGTTCTTTCGGCAGCCACCATCCTTCTGCAAGAGTGCGAAACCATCTACAGGCTCTGTGAACTCTACTACGGGAAGAAAAGGAGGCACCCAAACAAAGTCTGGGTCCAAAGATGGTTCGCCAGAAGAACAGAGGACGGACTGTACAACAAGCTGATGGTGGAGCTCAGGAGCCAAGACACTCGGGCGTTCCAGAACTTCATGAGGATGCCTCCAGCCATGTTTGACGAAGTTGTGCAGCGCCTGACACCCAGGTTGACCAAGACAAACACCAACTTCCCGCCCAGCCTGGAACCTGGGCTCAAGGTGGCACTCACTCTGCGTCACCTGGCCTCAGGGACCACCTACAGGAGCATGCAGTATGGCTGGAGGGTGCCACCCAGCACCATCAGCTTTGTGGTCAGAGAAATGGTGCAGGCCATCATTGAAGAGTACATGGAGGAGCTCCTCCAGTGCCCCTCCACTGAAGAAGGCTGGAAGAAAGTCGCAGAGCAGTGGTATCAGAAGTCGAACTTCCCCTACACCGTTGGAGCGATAGATGGCAAGCACGTTGTTCTGTATAAATAATAGTAGACTCCAAATACTTCATTCCGATTGGTTAACAAAACCTAAAAGGGGATTGGTTCAATAGGAACCAATCCACGAAGCCGCCCCAGGGCAGCAAAACCAAATGCTTGTCATTGGCTACAAGCCGGCAGACAGAAATATATAAAAGGTCTGTCGCGGCTTGAGCCAATGTTCCGTTTTGCAACTATATTTGAAATAAAGACTTGTTGTTAGAACCCGGTCTACCTCGCGTTTTTCCGGACAGAACACTGGCGACGAGGGTGGGATCGTCCTAAACGCGAGACAGAGCATGCGGTGACAGACAAGCCAGACAAAGAGAAATGGCTGGAAACAATGCGCCGCCCGCACCCTTCAACCCCAATGAAGAAGATTGGGAATCTTACGTAGACCATTTCCAGATGTACCTAGAGAGCAATGAGATGGAGGAAATCTCAGACCAACAAAAAAGAGCCGTCTTCTTGACACACTGTGGGCCCGCGATTTTTAAAATGGCCAAGGCGTTGGCAAAGCCCCGAGATGTCAAACAACTGACGTGGACTGAGCTCCAAAGAACATTAAAGGCCCACTATGCACCAGTGGTGTCAAACTTGATAAAGCGGCACGAGTTTTATCAGAGAGCAGAAAGAAGGCGAAACCATCGCTGATTTTGTAGCTGCACTACGCCAAATAGGGGGAGCGTGCGAATTTCTTAACTTAGATGAAGCGATGCGGGATCGAGTGATATTGGGGTTAAGAGACTCAACCATACAGAGCAAGCTACTGAACAAACCCAACATATCAGTAGCTGAAGCTATTGCAGAAGCCTCGGCTGCTGAAGCCACCAAAAAATCGGCAGATAAGATGAAACAAATGAATGCAAGTAACGATGAAAAAAGCCCGGCCAGAGGAAAAAAACAACCTCCCACAACCACTCATTACAAAGATCTCGAAGAGACGTCAGAATCCGGGGAGGAAGACGACGAAATCCACCGCCTATACGCTAACAAGAAAGGGTGCGAAAATAGAAATCGGCGGGAATGTGCTGGCTGCGGGGGAAACCATCCCCGAGCCGATTGCAGATTCCTCGATGCCATTTGCAGAGCATGCAAGAAAAGGGGGCATATCGAGAAAGTCTGCAGAAACAAAAAGAATTACAGCCCAAAGAGACGAAACGACTCCCCAGCAAAGCCTGAGCCAAGACTCTCCGAGAGAAAGTGGCAGCGAAACAGGCAAGCCACTAACCGGGAGAAAACATACCAAACTTTCACTATCGGAAGCGCTCAGACAGAAAGCGGGAAGAAAGTAAAAATAGTTGTAAAAATCGAAGACAGCCCCTGCGAGATGGAAGTTGATTCTGGATCGTTCCTATCCATGTTGTCGTGGGACACCCTCAAAAAACTAATTCCTGACATCAAAATTAAGGAACTCCAGAGACAAAAACTAACCCTCAAAGATTATCAGGGAAACCGAATTCCTGTAATCGGCCTGGGACATTTTCGAATCGCTTACAGGCAACATGTCGCAGTACTACCATTAACAATAGTCGACCAAGATCAACCAAGCCTCCTGGGTATCGAATGGTTCGCACCATTGGACATCGGGATGACCGGAGTAGACCGGGTGGCCGCAACTGAATGGGAAGAAGATCTGATCCGAGAATTCCAGGACATCTTCGACGGCTCCCTAGGCAGGTATCTGGGAACCCCCATTTCGTTTAGTCTAGACCCACAGATAACCCCTAAAAGACTAAAGGCCAGACGGGTTCCTTTTGCCTTAAAAGAAAAAGTAGAGGAACAACTAAATAAATTGATAGATCAAGGGGTTTTAGAACCGGTCGACCATGCTAAATGGGAAACACCAATTGTGACACCAATTAAGCCAGACGGGTCGGTTCGAATCTGTGGCGACTACAAGGCTACCCTGAACCACGCGTTGCAACAGAGCGCGTACCCGGTGCCAGTTGTGCAACACCTACTGCACTCTCTTGGGAGAGGAAAGGTTTTCGCCAAACTAGACCTGGCACAGGCGTACCAACAGCTCCCAGTAGACCCCTTAACGGCGGAAGCACAAACAATAGTGACTCACAAAGGGGCATTCAAATGTAACAGACTCCATTTGGAGTAAGCGTAGCCCCAGGCGTTTTCCAGAGCCTCATGGAACGCCTGTTAAATGGCATAAGAGGGGTCGTGCCATACTTTGACGACGTCCTAATTTCAGCCAAAGATGCAACACAACTAAAGAAAAGACTCAAAGAGGTCCTAAATAAATTCAGAGAATCTGGCCTTAAAGTAAAGAAAGAAAAGTGCTGACTAATGACTGATTGTGTCGAGTTTTTAGGATATTTAATTGATGGAGAGGGCATACACCCCACCGAAAAAAAAGTAAGAGCTATAAAAGATGCACCAGAACCAAAAAATAAAACTGAGCTGCAGGCATTTTTGGGACTGATAAACTTTTATAATGTGTTTCTACCCCAAAAAGCCACAATAGCGGAACCATTGCATCGATTACTGGACAAGAAAACAATTTGGACATGGGGGCTTAGAGAAAAAAAAGCTTTCCAAGGAATAAAAGACTTATTAAGATCAAACACCATTCTTATCCAGTTTAGCAATACACTGCCATTGACGGTGACCTGCGACGCCTCACCATTCGGAGTCGGTGCCATCCTGAGCCACCAATTGCCTGATGGGAGAGAGGCACCCATTGCATATTATTCTAAGACCCTGTCCAAAGCCGAGCATAATTACAGCCAGTTGGACAGAGAAGCTCTAGCAATTGTCGACAGAGTGAGACACTTCCACGAATACCTATATGGAAGAACTTTTCAAATCGTAACAGATCACAAACCGCTACTAGGAATTTTGGTGGGAAACAAACCTACACCGAATATTCTGTCCCCACAAATAACTAGATGGTCAGAGTTCCTGGCAGCCTATTCCTATACTCTGACACATCACCCAGGGAAACAAATTTCCCATGCAGACGCTTTGAGCAGAGCACCATTGCCATCAACAGAGGAAGACCCGGCACCAACGATGACAGCATTACAAATAGAGACTTGCCCCGATCCACCCATATCTGCAAATGATGTCGCCAGAGCCACCGCAAAAGACCCATTGACTGCCCGCGTACTTAACTGGGTAGGTAAAGGCTGGCCGTAAAACCAAAAAACTGAGAACTTTAAACCTTTCCGGACCGGACAAACTGAACTCTCAATCCAAAAAGGTTGTTTATTGTGGGGTGATCGGGTAATTATTCCTAACAAATTACAAACCAAGGTACTGGGTATGCTTCATGAAGGCCACCCAATAGTTAAAATGAAAAGCCTTGCTAGAAGCTACGTTTGGTGGCCAGGTATAGATAGGGACATCGAATACTGGGTAAACTCGTGCAATAAATGCCAAAGAATCAGGCCGTCCCCACCAAAAGCTCCCATAAGAGACTGGGAAACCCCAAGAGGCCCCTGGTCACGAATCCACATCGATTTTGCAGATCCTACCAAGGGGCATACGTTTCTGATTGTCGTGGATGCATACTCTAATTGGCTGGAGGTAAAAATTATGCCATCTACGACAACAGAAACCGTTATAAAACAACTTGACAAACTCTTTGCAACCCATGGCCTACCGGACGTCCTAGTGTCCAACAACGGGCCACAATTAACCAGTCTCCAATTCGAGCAATACCTAGCCTCCCTAGGTATAAGACATGCCCTAATCGTGCCGGCTCACCCAGCTGCAAACGGTAGGGCAGAGAGAATGGTCAGGTTTACCAAGGAGGGTTTAGAAAAAATGGACACTGGGGATGTCCAAAATAAAATAAATTGATTACTCATCCTCCAACATATCACACCCAGTACTACAACCAACAAAACCCCAGCAGAATTACTGATGGGAAGGAAACTAAGGTCACATCTAGACAGATTGCACCCAAATTTCACACCAGAAACCCCCCCCCCCCCGACTCCTCCACTCGATGCAGAACCTTTGCAATAGGTGACTTAGTTTATGCTAAAAATTTTACCGGGGACCCATTATGGCTACCCGGACAAATTACACAAATAACAGGCCCCAAATCCTACCGACTAACGGTAGACGACGGCAGGGAATGGAAGCGGCACATAGACCAGCTTCACTCCCGAAACATAGAACGAAATGCAAACACACAACCACACATAGAAAAACACGACAAAATTCAAACCAAAGAGGGGGGGGAATGCGAGAAATCAATAAAGAACCGTTTAAATTAAACTCCGAAAACAATAACAATCAAAAAGAGCAAATAAAAGACTCACTGTTTGAAGAAAGTTGCGAGAAGAGTCCATTCGAAGGGGTCAGCCAGGCCAGCTCGACCTGCCCGGAAGAAACGGGAGGGAGCGGCAAAACCACCGGCCTAAGAAACTCAGGCGGCAGTAAAATGGCTGATTCACCCTTCCAGACGGTCCCATGGAGAAAGACTAGAGAAACAGCAACCCCATCCGAACCGGTCGAAGTCCCCGACAGAAATGAACCGCGCAAGTCCAGTCGAATCAAAAGAAACCCCACCTACCTGCGTGACTACATCACTACATAGGACTGAACTAAGAGGGGAGGGGTGTTCTGTATAAATAATAGTAGACTCCAAATACTTCATTCCGATTGGTTAACAAAACCTAAAAGGGGATTGGTTCAATAGGAACCAATCCACGAAGCCGCCCCAGGGCGGCAAAACTAAATGCTTGTCATTGGCTACAAGCCGGCAGACAGAAACATATAAAAGGGCTGTCGTGGCTTGAGCCAATGTTCCGTTTTGCAACTATATTTGAAATAAAGACTTGTTGTTGGAACCCGGTCTACCTCGCGTTTTTCCGGACAGAACCCACGTGGCCTACAAAGCGCCAGCCAAGTCGGGGTCCACTTATCACGACTACAAGGGCTTCTTCAGCATCATCCTCTTCGTCATGGTCGATGCTGACTACAAGTTCATGTACATCGATGCTTCAGGCAACGGCTCATCTTCAGATGCCCAGGTATACAACGCCAGTCACCTCAAGGAGGGGCTGGAAAGCAACCTCATGGTGGGCTTCCCAGATCCAGACCCACTGCCCAATGACACACAAGATGTGCCCTACTTCATCGTGGGGGATGACGCCTTCTCCCTCATGAAGCCCTACACCTCCAAATACCTCACCCGTGAAGAGAGGATCTTCAACTACAGGCTGTTCAGGGCAAGACGGGTGGTGGAGAACGCCTTTGGCATCCTGGCCAACAGGTTCCAGGTACTTCTCACCAACATGCAGCATAGCCCAGAGACCATGAGGAGGATCGTGGAAGCTTGCTGCATCCTGCACAATCTCATGCGCACCCACTACCCAGTCTTGCAGAACAGGCTTGTGGACTGTGAACAAGCCAATGGGGACATGGAGGCTGGGGAATGGAGGCAAGGGCAAAACCTGATCAACACTGAGGATGTTCAAGGCCCCAACAGAGCCTCACGTGAGGCGAAGAAGCAGCACAACCTCCTGAAACACTGGTGCAACTCCCCAGCTGGAGCAGTGGAGTGGTAAGACAGGATGATAGATGATTAATGGATGCTTCCTTCAGCCTGTCTCATCACACGGATGAGATTGTGCCATGTATGTTGAGTGGCCCTACAATGAACAGGGCATTTAATAAAGAGTTGTGTTTATGTTGACATGTGTGGATGATTGATTATATTGTTATTGATAAGAAAGGGCCATAGGTGTGGCACCTGGGAGGGTGGACCATACAGTCCCACTATGTATGGTCCACTATGCTTGCACTGGAGGTTTATCTATCCCACAGCTATTACACATACCAAAGGTATCCCTGCCCATCCCACAGGTATTACCCATCCCAAAGGTATCCCTGCCCATCCCACAGGTATCTTAACCCATCCCACAAGCATGCAAAAGCTTAAACCATTTCTAAAAGTTTCCAGCAAGACTTTATTAAAAAAAAGAAATGAAGCAAATGTGTGAATCATAAATAGACTTTATTAACAACAAGTTATAAGACAAAAATGAGTCTCTGGCACTCCTCTTGGTCGCTCATTCCCAGGGGTGAAGGGTGCAGGTGCTGTGGAGGTGGCTGGTGCTGGAGTGCTTGTCATCAGCTCCTCCAGAAGCAGAAGCAGCAGAAGCGCCAGCCCCAGAAGAGCGAGCCCGTGCTGCAGAAGCCCCAGCAGAAGCAGAGTAAGGGCAAGGGGGTGGGATGGTAGCCCTGTCCCTCTTGCCAGGGCTGGCAGCAGATGGCTGAGGCTTGCTGTGCTTTCACATGGTTGTGAGGTTGCTGGCTGGCAGGGAGGCTGGCAGGAACCAAGGCTGGCAGCAAGGCTGGCAGGGAGGCAGGCACCAAGGCAGACAGCAAGGCTGGCAGGAAGGCTGGCAGGAAGGCTGGCAGCAAGGCTGGCAGGCAGACATGCAGGCAGGGCAAGCAAGGCAGTCGATGTGTCCGGCAGCAGGTCTTTCCTCTGAATGGCGACCTGCTTCCGAGCTGCTTCCGTTATATCCACGGGGCTGACGCAATGCATCCTCCCCGCATGCGCAATTAACGCCAGGCATCCGCTTGGCTTCCGTTCTGCATCCACTCTGCATCCGCTCTGCATCCGCTGTGCATCCGCTTTATCCATTCGGCGTCCATTCTGCATCCGCTGTATCCGTTCCGCGTCTGCTTCACTGAGGCCCCCCAGAAGCCCAGCGGATGTGCCATCCGCTCCCATCCGCTTCCATCCGCTAGGCTTCCATTCCACATCCGTTTTGCATCCGCCCTGCTTCCGTTCCTTTCCGTGTTATCCGCTCCGGTTGTGCAAATTTTTGCCCCTTTTGAGAGCGGATAACAACGGATGGAACATTTTGCTCATCCGCTGTGTCCTTTTTGCATCCGTTGGCCAGTGTGACATGAGGTTTAATTTAAAAATATGCACAGTATAACAGAAAATATTTTATACATTGACATTTTTAGATATGACATATTTTTAGATATATGAAGTAGCCACATATGCAGAAACGTGGATATATATGAAATATTTACTATATTTTAGTAAAAACAAAGAAGTGGCTTTTAAAATATACACAGAAGACAATGAAAACACCATGCACATTCCAGCTTTTCAACAGAAATCAATGCATATCAATGTTTACTTCAATGAGAACAGCATGAAATGAAAAGCAGTATTCACTAAGAACAGCATTTGGTGTATTTCTGTATGGTTTTAGTATTTGATTTTTGAGAAAATGTCATATGTTAAAAAACACAAAGCAATAAATTCATTATGCCTTCTGGGGGAGGGGGAGGAAGCATCTTATTTCTGACTTTAAACCACTGCTACATAAACAAATAGATGGGTTTAAAGTGATAAAAAGGAATAAAAGACAATTGGAAAAATGATACACAAAAATGTATATATGTACTGTATATAAATGTAAACTTTCTTCTTTCTAATTGTAAAAAGAGTTTGGACAGAAACATATGTCAAAGAAGAGACACCACTTTCACTATTTTTAATGTTTATACTTAATAAAATTTATTTAAAAAACAAAACAAGTAGATGGGTTGCTTAATATGTAGAAAAACATGAAAGAAACAACTTTCTCAATCCCTCTTCTGAATCAAGAGGACCAAAAAGTGAAAATGTGAACTGAGTGGCTGCTATTTATCTGCCTACTCACCCATCTCACAGCAGGGACTCTAGTTAGCACACCAGATTAAAACAAACAATTTAGCAACCCAAACCACAATTTCAAAGATCAAAACACTAGACAGTGCTCAATATTTAGCAAAGGAGAAGAATAGCATATGAGCCTGAGATTTATCTAGGTTAATACTCCTATATTAATCCTAGTAAAACAGAGTTGTGATTTATACATTGCAATGTATTGGCTGTTCCAGTGTTAGCTCTTTAACTCTTCATGCATATAGGAGAGGACCAGACTGAACCCAAGGGAGATGTCAAATGCATAATCAATCTCAATTTCTTTCTTGACCACAAGAGAATTAATTCCAGCCCATCTTGAATTCTGTTAACTCTTAGCTACCACCACTTTGCTTTGACTGTTTGTATTTCAGATTCTTATAAAGAGCATTAGCATACAATAAACCTATATTCATTTGAACTGTCTGGAATTGGAATACTATTTCCTATGTTTAACATTACCCTTGAGTTTGTGGCTTGCAGTCATAGATTTGTGGCAATTGAGTCATAGATGAATGGAGACTGTGGCCTGAAGTTCTTTTCTCTAACTTTGGTTGCAGTGCCAAGAAGACCTCATAATAGTAATTCATGGAACTGCATCTGAAAATTTACGAACATATACATAAAATAATAGTTAAAATACATTGGAGTTCACTATATTTGTTTAGAAATGGAAAATGGCATTTTGATGGAGATGTAATAAGGATAATGCTTCTTTAAATTACATGTTTTTAACAATGTCTTATACTTACAAACTTTGGTGAGAATGTACTGGATTATATAAATATATTTGTATGATAAAAGCTAGTTTTTTCAAATTATAATATTTGTTGACCTACATATAGTACCTAGTACTTATATAGTTTTCCAGAACCTGTTGAATATTGTGTTACTTTGGACAGCTTTCAGTGAATGAAAGGATGCTCGGTATTGTTCAATTTATTTATGGTTGGGATTTATAGTTTTGACTGTAATTTCATTTTATCAAGCACTGAATTTAATGCCTTTGCTTTATTTACTTGAAATTACACAACTACTGACAGTCTAGTGATTGCAATAGTTAAAAATGTAATTGAATGATTGATTGATTGATTGATTGATTGATTGATTGATTGATAAATAAATAATGGAACCAGTTGGAACTTGAATATTTATTTGGACTTTAAGAGCAATATAAAGACTATACAGACTGGATTATTAAACTGAGGACATCATATCTTTTTTTCTTTTGGTGTGCTGGCAAAAGACAGTCCAAATGTGAATATGCATAAATATTGCAACTTGTTAAAACAAGTAACAGAGAAATGTGTAATGGGGATTACTTCAGTAATAGGAGAAAAAACCAGTTTACATTTGTTTTGCTCTGAAATGTAAGTATGAACAGGAACTCAATTTCTCTGTGACAAGTTTTTAAAAGCAGGAGTGGCTTTCACCATGCAAATTAAGTCTGTTAATTGGCTCTTCATTTTTTATCTTGCTCCAGATATAATAGTATCACTTGAAAGCCAAAACTATGACAAATTTTCATTTAGCTTTTTGTTCTAGAAATCACTTGCAAGAACTTGGCAGCTGCATCACAAAGATGAAGGCAAGATTGAAGATTATAGTTGATTTGCCAAATACCAGAAGCCAATAGGAGAGTATGGTCTGCACTGGAGAGAGGTATTAGGTGTATTTGTAAATGGGACCTTGATTTCTTGCCTTTGGCTATCTGTATAGGTCATTGTCAAATACATTTATGCATTCCTTCAAATTCTTCATGTGGTTCCATTTCCAAAAAACTTTGATCTTTAGATCTCTTTGGATCTCTTACCATTTATCTAGTAAAAGACATGATGATGTCACAAGTGCAGTGATGTCACTGCACATTTGGTATGAATTATATACTGTAATTTGCATGAATTGCTTCACAAAACACACAATTAGTATCATTTTGTGCTGTGAGCATTTTGGTGAGTATGACATCAGTTGAACCACTAAACAACTGTATTGCTTAATAATGGAAATTCTGGTCCCAATTGTGGTTTTCAAGCATTACCTGTATTGGCAAAATTTTCCATAATTTTGTGAGATTTTCCATGAAACTGCCAAAATCTGATGAAATTTTACTATTTAACTATGATAGTTTGAGAAATGACACTTGCATGCCATCCCTTTGTATGTCACAACACATGTACAAAACAGATAGGACTTTTGTTGCAATGTTATGGTGCTGCTTCATTCTTCTCCTGCTGTAGATGCCACCCCAGTGCCAGCCATCTTTAAACATAATCTGGAGTGTTGGAATACTTATTGGACATAAACCTGCAATTGCTCACTGTTTGATTTCGTTTATTTTCCTTCACTGAATTACAGGACAATATTTTTTTCTCATTTATGTGTACCAGAATCATGAAAAGAGCAACAAAATAATTCCTAATGATTGTTAACTCTGCAACACTGTCACTGGTCTTGATTACTGCATTTTAAAACTTAATGAACATTTCCTAGTGGAAGGGAAGCCTCCTCCCTGCCATGATAATTAGCTTGGTTTTTATTCACCTTTTCTGGAAGAATTCTGCAGAATGTAAGCAAAAAAATTAATTTAAATCTTCAAAACATAAGGAACGGCTATAAACTTCCCAGCTTTGGTGCTGGGAAATTACTTTGTCTTTTAAATGTCTTTCTTTGGAGACTTCCTTGCTCAAAGCAATTGGCACTACAATGATACCAATCTTGAGACATTGGTCAAACAATCAGATATAATCTTTGTATCAGTGTTCGCATAACACAAATTTGTGGGTAACATAGTATGAATAACTGCGTGGTGGATCTCCCAAAGTAGTTTGATTCTTTTGTTCAGAGGAACAGATAACAAATAAGCACTCAAGGAAAAATCAAATACTTGAGATAATGATACTCTGATTTTGACACATAAGGATGTTTTTCCAGATGCACAACTTGGATGTAGAAGACTTTTGATTCCTAAGAAAAGATAGTAGTGAACTTTGAAGGAAAAAAAAAAGACAAGGGCATTTTGTAATGTAAATACTGTGTTATTTTTATGGTCTAAATAGAGAAAGGGCAATTTGGCAATGCTGAATTTTATTCTTTTGCCTTTTGCTGAATTGATGTGGCAACCACAGAGTGCATAATCTGCTTTTTATGCTTAATTTTGTAAAAACATGTCTACCAAGGACAATGGGCACCCACATTTACAAAATGATGATTTGGCATTTTAAATACAACAGCAAGGAGATTTGTGTAGTAAAATAGCTTACAGTTCATCCTGCACATTCATTTAGCCACTCTGGAGACTGTGAATGGGCAAGGCAAATTATTTCCCCTCCACAAAAGTGATTATACTATTTCCTGTGTTTCATAAAAGTTTTTGTACAGTTTTGAGCAATTTCTCTCTTGACTAAAACTGCAGAAGATGGCATGCAACCATATTGTGAAATGTTTCTCTTTGCCCATCCAATACTGAGGCTACCACTGATTCATAGACATGATAATTGATTGATATTGACAATTGTTAGATATAGAAAACATATTAATCATTTGCAAATTTGTAGTATTTTGAGCAGCCAAAATAACAGGATAAACTGACACTGTGGTTACCTGATGTGGGCTAGCAAACACATCTAAAACTGTACTAGCGTGTGATAGATTTATTTTTTTGATTATATGGAGTACTTATCTCTAATGATCTAAGTCAGTAGTTCCCAAACTTTTTCAGTCCACCGGTCCCTTGGTGCTACAAACTCATCCTCAGTGCCCGCCCACCCAGGGGTGGGATTCAAATTTCTGTGGGTGTGGCCTAATTTGAGGGTGTGGCTTGCTGGTTATGTGACTGGGTGGGCGTGGCTTGCTGGTCACGTGACTGGGTGAATGTGGCTTGTTGGCTGGGCATGGCTTGATGGTCACATGACCGGGTAGGTGTGGTTTGGTGGTCATGTGATTGAATAGGCATGGCCAGGTGACTGGCAAACAAGTCGTCCTCACTTAATGGCCGGTTGTTTAGCAAGTGTTCTAATTTATGACCCAGAGATACTTGACCTGTTTTTGGAGTTTTGACAACCATGCACACACATATACACACATTCCCTTCTAACTGCTGGAGCAGGTTATTTGACCAGAATCGGCAAAGCATCTCTGATTAGCTTCTTGTCATGAATAAAATCTAATCAGAGATGCTTTGCCGATTTTTGTTGATTTGTTTTATTTGCATCTCTTTATTTTATGTTGCTAAATTACACTGACATGCAATTTAGAAGAGTTGTCGCTTCTTGTGCACAACTCAGAAGCTTTTGTGATTCTTTGCAGCAAAAATTACCGATCTCTGGCTTTGCTCTACTTTTCAAACACGCCACCGCTGCCGCGTTCTAGGTGCCGGTTCCGCAGATCCAACCAATTGAGCCCACTGCACTGGAGGGACCTGCCCAAGTAAGTCAAGACAATGGGGTAAGCCTGAGAGAAGGAAAGAGAGAGAGAGAAAAGAAAGAGAGAGAGAGAAAGAGAGAAGGAAGACAAGAAAGAGAAAAGGGAAAGAAAGAAAAAGGGACAAAGAAAGAGGGAGGATGGAAGGAAGGGACAGAAAGAAAAAGAAATAAAGAAGGAAGGAGGGAGGGAGGAGAAAGATAATGAGATATCTATTCTAGTCCAATCACCTGCTCCAGCAGGGTTAGAAGGGTGTGTGTGTGTTTGTGTGTGTTCTTGTAATTTATCAGTACATTTTGGTTTTGCCTCCTTCAGAATTGGCACTATAATACATTGGGGAAAAGTAATTTTTAGGGTGGAGACCTGGTCTAATGGATCCTATTTAAAGCCTCAACAAATGTGAGAGCTTCCTGATAGTCTTTCATCCACAAAACCTTTAATAGAAGCCAAAGATGTTTCAATGTGCTGGCAAAGATGTTTCAATGTGGAAAAGGGCCTCAGTCTAAACTAAGCCTCATTCAATCTGATGCATCAGGTCTCTCTCTCTCTCCCCTCCCCACCCCCCAGACTGGCTTTGCTCTACTTTCCCAATGTGCCTGTGGGGTTGGCGCTTCAAACATGAATGGATGGATGGATGGATGGATGGATGGATGGATGGATGGATGGATAGATAGAGAGATAGATAGATAGAGAGAGAGAGACAGATAGGTAGGTAGGCAGGCATGTAGGCAGGCAGAACTTTTGGATGAATATATGGATAGGTAAGTAGATAGGTAGGTAGGTAGATTGGTCGATAAGTAGGTAGGCAGATCTATATTGGTAGATAGATAGGTAGGTAGACAGAAAGACAGGTAGATAGGCAGGTAGGTAGGCAGGAAGGCAGGCAGGCAGGCAGGCAGACCTTTTGGATGGATGGATGGATGGATGGACAGAAAGAAAGAATGTGACAGCAGCAGCACTTTGGGAAAGTAGAGCAAAGCCAGAGTGGGAATTGAAGTCCACACAAGATTCCAAGGTTGAGAAACACGGGCTGAATATATCAACCCAGCCATTCTGGTTTAGAGTTTAGCATGCTGTTTGATTCTGGCTTAGTCAATAAACCATCGCTAAGATCTTCCTGCTCCTTAATGCAGCTGCCCCTCTGCCCCTTTTCCAGCCCCCTGCCCCAGTTCTTTCTTTGATATCCAATTTTGCAATACCAAACTCCCTGGGGCAGCGATGTGGCCGACTTCACCCTCTTTGCTTCAACCCAAGGTCCACTTCCATAGGGCCAAGCAAGGGGAGGTACTCTGCACATGCTCAGAGACTCCCAACTTCGGGGAAGTGTTCCGCCCATCTTTAAGCTCTACCCAGTAGGAGGAAGGCGTGCGGAAGCAGCCCAGATTGGCAGAGGTGCAAGGAACGATCCCTTGGAAATCAAGCAAGCAAGTGCAGGGCTCGGTTGGAAGAACCGGGCTGCAGAAGAAGGCTAGGTTCTCGGTCCAGGATGGTCATGTAGAGCTAAACTGAACTGAGCCATGTGCCTTGGAGAGCTGCAGCTACACCCACCCACATCCTGCGTGCAAGCCCGGCAGGTTGGAGAAGTGGAAACCGGGTGGGCACTGCACGCTCCCTTGTTCTCCTCTGAGGAAGGGGGCCCTAATGCCGGACAACCCACCCCTTCCACACCTTGGGAGGGTTTTACTTTTGGGCCTTCTGGCGCACCTCCGCCACTTTCACTGGTGAGGTAGCCTGCATGCTAAGGCACCCCTTTTCCGCCACCTCCCACCTCTCTTCCCCCCAGAATTGGCAAGTCTCACCATGCGCAGGTTCTGCATTTGAGGTGCCAGCTATGGAGTGATGAAACAGTCAATGGGCTGCATGGCGGGCAGTCAGTGAGCCTTCAGGGTCAGTGTCTGGAATGCTCCCCCGCCTCTTAGCACCCCCCTGCTGCCCCCCTTGCCTCTTAACACCCCTAAGGCATCCCACCGCCCCCCCAGGGGGCGATATCGCCCACTTTGGGAGCCACTGATCGAAGTGCTAGAGCCCACTGTAACTACACAGCCAAAAAGGCATTAAGAGTTAACCCTATCCTACATAGCTTTTTCTCTGGTAATATCACACTACTAACTAGATCATATAAAACATTTGCTAGACCAATACTTGAATACAGCTCATCAGTCTGGAATCCACATTACGTATCTGATAATAACACAGTTGAGAAAGTCCAGAAATATTTCACAAGAAGATTCTCTACTCCTCTACTCATTGCAGAATACCTTATGCCACCAGACATGAAATTCTAGACCTAGAAAACTAGAACCATGTCACCTTCAGTCCAATCTAAGTATGGTATATAAAATCATACGTTGCAATATCCTACCTGTCAATGAATATTTCAGCTTCAACCATAACAATACAAGAGCACACAAACTCAAGGTTAACCGCACCAAACTTGATTGCAGGAAATATGACTTCAGCAACAGAGTGGTCAATGTCTGGAATACTCTACCTGACTCTGTGGTTTCTTCCCCAAACCCCAAAACTTTAACTTTAAACTGTCTACGATTGACCTCACCCCTTTCCTAAGAGGTCTGTAGGGGGCGTGCATAAGTGCACCAACGTGCCTAACGTCCCTGTCCTATTGTTTCTTTTTATTTTTCTTTTATGTGTCCATTTAATGTATTCATAACTATGTTTATACTTATATCTATTATCTTGTAAGCGATTGACAAATCAAATTAATAAAAATAAATAAATAAATATCCAGGGAATAGGATTCAAGAAGTCTCTGCCTGAAGATTTCTGATGCACTACCTTTCTAGATAATTTGTTCCATTCCCACATTGCTCTTAACAATGCAAATATAAAAAATTATTCTAATATTCAGCTGGAATTTTCCTTCCTGTAACTTCAATCCATTATTTTGTGACAGGTTCTTCATTATAATAGAGAACAGGTGTTAGTTTGTTTACTCTATATTGCTTGCTTTCAGGTGCTATAATATCCCTTCAGTTTTTTCTTCTTCTCAAGGATAAATATTTCCAGATCTCTTTTTGTAGGATTTCATTTTTGTCCCTGATCCTCCTAATTGCCTTTTTTGAATTTATTCCAGTTGGACAGATTTCTTTCTTAAAGTTTGAAATTGTTTGCAGCAGCAGTTTTAATATTTATTAAATTTCTGTAGCCACCCCTCTCAACCCAGTAACTCTGGGTGGCAAACAATTTAATTAATTGTTTAATTAAAGCAATGAAAAACAATACAAAAATAAATACGTACAGCAATGAAGAAAATTGTCATAATAGTTATTTATTTAATATATTTAATTGATATATTCCTTTGAGGGAACTTCTATCTCTGTATTGATGTATTCTGTATTGAAAAACATAATCCACTTCTTGTCTATCACTCGATAGACAATAGACATTAATAGCAGTATTTCCTTCATTTGCTCCTTATTTTAATCCAGATGCTTTCTACAGCATTACTACACTTATTCAATTGGATTCCAGACCAGCAACATAACTCTTACAAACTTTCTATTTCATCTTTTGCTTCTGGAAAAAGTATCATCTTATTACCAGTCATAAGTCATACTATTCCACTATTAAGTATCTTTATCTCCCTATATTAGAATTCATAGATATATTTGTTTCTCATAATATGTACCTTAACATGTAGGCAAAAAAGACCATCAAATTTATCAGCTAGTTTTTTCCTGATTTTTCACTGACTGAATTAAGAAAGACCATTAATTTTAGCTCCTTCTAAAGACATATATCTTAAACTGAAACCCTTACTTCAAGGTTTTCATTTTCAGCTTTCAACAGACCCTTGTTGAAGCCTGTCGTGTTTTATCTGATCATATTTTTAGTATCCCTTGTAAGTTGCAATTTACTTTGCTGCATCTGCCCTTCATCCAAGTAATTTAAACCATAAATCCCAGGAATTAAATATCTTCTGTTAGTACTATGTTCAATGTAGTTTTCTATCTCCAAAGTGTTTTATTTTGCTTTCCTAATACTATTTCATGGACTAGAAGGATGGAAAATAATAGCACTTTATCTCTAGATTCTTCCTGTACCTTTGGAATCCATGGATGTATCTGCTCTAGACAATATCATTTGTCCTTACATGTGACTAATTGTCAGTGGAGTTGAAAAGTTGTTCTGTCACTTCCTAATCTATGGTTTTGGCAATCAGTACATTTCACAAGT
>BLBF01000041.1:185970-231618 GCA_015471245.1 Laticauda colubrina
ATTAGCAAGCTGGGTTTCACCTGGGTACCTGGTGCCCCACCAGGCACCCAGGTGAAACCCAGCTTGCTAATGAATAGCAGCTTGCTAATGAAGAGCAGCCGTCCCTTCACACGGAGCCAAGCTGCACTAAAAGCCTCCAACACAAGAACAGAGTGTTGCCAGCCAATCAAAGCCACAAAACAGACAGAAGAAACCAGAAACACCAATCAATCAAACTCCAAGTCCAATGAACACAGGTCCAGGCTCCCAACCAATCAGAATGGACCAGCCTCAAATTTAAAACCAGGAGCTGTAAGACCCATATCCATACAGAAGCCTGAAGATGGCAGATGAGATTCTGCTGAAACGTTGCTACAACTTTAACAGAACTACAATGACGTGGGATAATACCCGAAGGAAGCTAAACAGCACATATATATTTGTATTTTTATATATATATGGGTGGGGAGTTGGACCAGATGACCTATAAGATCCCTTCCAACTCTGATTACCTGTTATCTCCTTTTGTACCTAAACATCTACCCTTATTTCTATCCTCCACCCATTTGTACCACCTATCCCAAACCGCATAATAATCCGAATCATTTTTGCCTCTTAATTCCATTGTGAATTTATCCAGTTCCACACAATCCATTATTTTTTGTGTCAAGTCTTTTTCATATGGTATCTTTTCTTACTTCCATCCCTGTGTGAAAGCTATTCTCACCACCATTATGATACGTATAATGATGTATCGGATGACCTTGGTCAGTTTTCCCTTAATTATTCCTAATGAAAATATTTCTGATTCAAGTTCTAATTTGTGTTCCATAATTTCTGATAACCATCCAATAACCTCATCCAATATTTTTTAACCTCTGGACACTGCCACCACATATGGAAAAACTTTCCTTCTTTGTATTTACACCTCCAACATTCTATTTTTGTGTTTGGATACATTTTGGCCAGTCTTGCTGGGGCTAAGTGCCATCTTCAAAACATTTTGTCTTGATTTTCTTTAAATGCTGTTGACAATGTCAATTTACAGTTATCAGTGCACATTTTTTCCCAATCCTCTAAACATATATTATGACCTACATTTTTTGCCTAGGCAATCAGTGATCCCTTTACTATTTCATCTTCTAATTCCACTTCCAACAAATAATTGTACATTCTTGTTATGAATTCTATCTCTGTGCCTGTCAAAATTTGGTCCAGTTGTTGCAAAACCTTTTCTATCCCTTGTTCTTCTAAATCTTTTCTAAATTTTGTCTGCATTTGTAAATATGAACACCAATCTGTAGTTATATCTTGTTCTTTTAATTTATCAATCATTTTTAAATTCCCCTGTTTATCTAATAGTTCTTCATATCTGACCATTTTTTTTTGTATCTTTCATATTTGGGTATAGTATCGCTTCCATAGGTGAAACCCATTTTGGTATCTTCATATAATGTTTATTTTTACCTTTTCCCAAGTTTGCAATAGTGATTCCCTTATCCTGTATTTACCTTCTATTAATTCTTTTATCTCTTTGTGGGTGTGTTCTTAGTCTTATTCCTTCCTTTTCTCCTTGCTCAATTTCCTCTTTACTTCCTCCTTCTTGTTCTGTTTCTCCTAGTTTCTGTTGTTGTTCTTCTTGGCTCCCTGTCTCCAGCTCATCCCTTTCATCTTCCTCTCCTACTATTTAATCATACAGGTCCAATGCTTTATCCAAATTGTATATTTTTAACCTCTTCTCCTGCCATGAAACTAACATCCCTTCCAGGATAAGTCACCGAAACACTATATTTCTTTTAATCATTGTGTTGCCAGAAATTTATAATCTCTTGTCTGCATGTGTACTTTCTTTGGGATCTGTTTTAAAATTTGTATCTCTTTATCTTTATATATTAATGGTTTGTCCCTCGTTGTTTTGTACATTATGTCCCGTACTTTCTTCCTAGCATTTTGGGTTACTTTTGATGTTCATAATAAGCCTCAGTCCATTCAAAGCCTTAATCTTCTTTATAGATTCAGGCTATTTCCTGATATTCTGCTTTTGCTACATGCTTTTTCATTTGTCCTTTTTGTTTCTCAGTTAATCTTTTTTATGCAATTATGCCAATTTCAAAAGGTGACTCCCATTTGTTTTTCTCTTTGGTATTGTTTGAGCTTGGGTCTTAATTATCACATTTTTAAGAATTTCCTAATCTTGAATTGTTTTTCCCTTGAAGATTTCACTATTCTGAAAGACTCTTTACCTTAACTTTTGCATGGTATTTATCTTGAACTGGCTTCTTAAAAACAGATGCTACTTTTTCAAATAAAACAATGACAGTAAAATTTCTTTAATGCAGACTGAATGGGCTGAAATGCAATTGTAGGTCTCACCCAATGAATCACTAAGATTAAAAAGCTTCTTTCCAGTGTGAGAGAGAAACTGAGAAAAGAAAGTTTGCTTATTCCTTTAAAAAAATTGCCAAAATCTACTTTAAAAAGTTGTGTAAACAAACTCACTTCCAACCTCAATATCAGTTAGTCAAAGAAAGTCATTTGCATTTATGAACAGGATAATAAAAAGTGTTTCCCAATGTGTCTCTTTCCAGATGTAGTTGATTTCACTTCCCAACATTTCCACTCAGCATGTACACATGTAAGTTTTAGGAGTGTGGCTCAAAGATCATGATTTAATTGGAGTAACTGCTGAAACCCTGACACATGTAATATTATTTGGGAAGATGGCAGTTGAAATGCAACATGTATGGATGGCACAAAGTTTGGAAAGTTTAAACTATTTTTATATTTAAAAAATCCTTGAAAGTCCATATTTTTAACTCCTATTTTTAACCCCAAACCTAATCAAAGGCAGTTGCAACTGAAACTGAAATCTTGCAATTACTTACCATGGAGAAAGTCTACTAAATAGAACAGAGCATGAATAAATCTGAAGATTGCCTTATGAGACAATAATCTCACATTATTACTTGAGAGCAAATTATATTGAAAATAGTGGAACCTATTTTGAAACAGGAGTGTATGAAATTGGATTTTATATCTTGAGGAAGCAACAGTCAGGACACATTTGTTGTATTGATGTAAATGGGAAGGAGTTAGATGTAAATCTAGCTGGGCTCAGGCTGGTTTTAGTTTTGCCAGCAGGTGACTAAAAAGTAGTTGCTTTTAATTACTACTGTTATAAAATAGGAAGCAACATGTTTGCTTAAATGTTTTCTATAAGAGTAAAAATAAATTTGTATACAATTTGAACAAAGTCATCAGACTAGAAAGCAGAAATCATGAGTTCAAATTGCATCTTCGCCATGAAAGCCAGATAGGTGACCTTGGCCTACTGACTCTCCCTCAGCCCAATCCACAGGATAGTTTCTGTGGGGGAAAAGATATGTTCAGTATGTTCACCGCTTTATACTTATTTGTGAAAATAATACAAATGAAATAAAAATAAATTCACAAGAAAAAAAATAGATGAATAGAGATTTATGGGACTGCTCTGAAGACAAGTTTAGCAAGAAGTTGGCTGCAAATCTAATATTTAGAATGTATCAACAGAAGGAAGTCATGTATTTCAAAACAATGGCAGTTATGACTCTCCTCAGATGTGTCATATGAACAAATGATTCTGATCCATGAGAGGGAGAATTTTCCTAATGGACTTGTGTGTAATGAAGTTTGATCTAGTGCAGAGTAATAGAGCAAGTGCACATTAAACAAAAAGATCAGGTGCAGGACAATGGAAACTGTCATACATTCTTCTCAGAAACTTTTCTGTCAAGCATATTAAAGAAAAGCTACAATATTTGTTTAACATGAAAAAAATGCCATTAATGCTCACATAATGTATTCAGCTTTCAAAAGGATTTAATAAATTATGATGATTCAGTTATTTCATTGTATAAACTATAAATATATAATAGAGCCCTCATAATTTAAAATAATTTACAGGCTGAGGTAGGGGGTGGGGAGAAAGTGAGTATTGGAGCAATCAATGGTCCATCAGAAATTCTCAGTTTTTCGACTGATTACGCACACACAGGCAGTGTCAATCCGAATGAAGCGCCAGGATGCCCGATTGCCTTCCATGGTTAATGCCTTGACAAATGTGTGTGTGGTGGTGCAATAAGAATTCCAATGCCTGGAATCAATGCCCCTGCACCCACTTGGTACTGGATTTGGATTTCTGCACTTGGTTTCAAAAAAGTACTGCTTGTAGACATGGTTATTAAGACTTACATCCACCATCACAGTCACCGGTTTGCCTTTGATGTCCGTTGCTGTGGTTTTGTTGGCAACCCAGACACTGATACTGTCACACACAGAATATTCCCCTCGGTTATGCACAGGATGAGTTTCACGTTTGGTCCGGATATTCCTGTTAAGAGTGTCTTCATTATCCAGGAACTCCACACTTTGCTCATCTCTTGACAATGGTGGGGGCTGAGTGCTGAACAGAACACGAGGTGACTGGAAACGCCTCTTCTGAAAAAGCTTGGGATCCACAATGATGTTTGCTGCTGATCCAAGTTCTTGATCTTCTGCCTTCTTAGGAGCAGGATGGCGCTGATATGTGTTTCGAGATGTTTTCAGACCCTCATGAGTTTCAGCACAGTTGGTGTCAGAAAGGTCAGATGTTGCAGGGGAGCCCAAAGGGACATTATCTTCAGATTTTGGTGCTGCCCATATGCCAATCAGAAATGCTATAATCAGAGTGTAGCACAGCATGGACATTACGCTATGCACCTAGGAGAGATAAAACCAAGAATGTTACTGTGAGCAAAGGCAACATACAGAAACATCCACTCAAAGATGAGTGGAGAGATATTCTAATACAGCAATGCCAGGGAAAATGTACGGCTAAAACATTTCACTGCCTTATGAAAGGCCCAGCCATGTGGATACCAGATGCTGCTTTTTCTTTCCCACTGCAGAAAGGGTCATTCAAACAGCAAGCCTGCTTAATAAAGTGGGGACATTTGGAAATAATACACTGCCAGAGTCACTTTATCAATGAAATGGGTTGCATATAAACAAACATATGAAATAATACTAGGGTTGATACCGAGTATCAAGCAGTGTTCTGAGTTTATTAATGGGGAGAATCAATACTGGCTAGAATCAATACTGACTGGAGTAAATTGGAAGTTCTACAGTAAAAACCATGTAAAAGGGAAAAGTAGCTCAAATATATTCTATACTTGCATTTAGATTGCCATGAGACACATGTTCAGAAAAAGAGGCAGAAAGGTCAGCACAAAGATATTGCTAAATTACAGAGTTAGCTGAATAGACTGTGGAAGAATAATTTTTTCTAAGCTGCACTTATTTTAATTTCTTAAAAGCTTCTCATCTTCTAAGATGTAAAATGCTACTTTTGCTACTGGAATAAAAGCTGTTATGCAAGTCCTGATGTGATATTAATTATAGAATTGTCAGTTTCCCCAGACAATTATCAGTACAATAAAATATGGGACAAATCCAACACCCAGTTAAATCTGCTTAGATTCATTGATTTAGGGGGTTTAAGAGCATTTAATCTCGTGTTGGATTGTGGCCAATGTTTAAACTGAGTAAAAGTTCTGAAAACAGATTCTCTTTCTCTTGCACGGAGTACACAAAAGCCTAAACCTTTTAGGAGAGAATGATTCAGACTTTGTTGTTTATCTTAGGTTCTGCCATCCATTCTGAAATCCTTCAAGACAAAGACCCGTCATTATTGATAAGGCTCTCTGACAAATCATATATCCCCTTGTTCCCTGCAGTTATACTTTGCTAAAGACAATAAATTGTGTCAAATTCAAAGTTCTATTTTGTTAGAACTCCTTAGATAATTCATATTTTGAGGCATACCCGCAGGTAATGTATAGTTTTAGTAGTAGATTTAATAGATAATCAGTCTTCTTAATCTTAGGATACTTATCAATCAGTCAGAGTGGTTGTCATGGTTGCAGATTCTAGGCAAAATATTTGCTAAAATCACAAGAAAGAAAAATTCCAAGAGGCAACATAACAAAATTTTGAGGCACAATATTTCATATTGCTAAAATACAGACAGCCAGAAGATGGCAACAGCAGGTTTGAGTTTTATTTTGTAACAGCCAGCTAATATTTATTTTGATTTATGCAGCCCGCATACTGTATCCCGATCCAACCTCACTATTCTGACTGTTTTACAAAAGCTGGAGACACTGAGCTAGATGCTTGTTGTGCTGCAAGAGGAAATTAGTTCAAGTCTAAACCATTTAAATACGTTACAGCTCAGTGAGGCACTAGAAGCTTTAATTTTTCAGATTCACTAGGAGCACTGGGGCCATGGCAGCAGTTCAGAACATGTCAAGTGAGTTTCTTGATGTCATTAGATATGCTAATGAAAAAAGTTTGTGCAACCAAATTTAAAGACAATATAGGCACACCCTGAAGTAGATCTCATCAGTTTTGTTTTCTGTAAGTCATTTGAGATTCATTACTAAAAAAGAAAAAGAGATTAAGTATGTCAATAAATGCTATTTGTATTTCTAATAGGGTGGAAGAAGGGAGTGTTATGTTAACAAAGCAACATTTAAAAATGACCTTTTCAGATTTTAGACTTAAAAATCTTAATTATAACTTTAGAATTAGACTAGCAAGAAATGTAGAAAAGAAATAATTAAAATAATTAAATAATTAAAGCCAGATGACAATGTAAAATATTGCCATTTACCTTTATATTTTCAAGCAGGGCTAGGTTCTGTAAAATACTTACAATTTACGAGCTTTCAAAAAGATTGGATAATTTGTTCAGAATCTGGAAATACTTTAGATTCTCAGAAAGTAATTTTAGAAATATTCACAAAGCCCATATAGGCTCAAACAAAAGTGCAAGCTTAATCAAAGAAGATTTTCATAATAGCTGAAACAGTCATGTTAATATGGAGAAAATAGTGTGGCAACTGGTTCAGGAACCATTAAAACAATGATTAGCAAGTTATCTCTACATATGAGTTGATTCTTCTGGTTGTTCTAAATATTTTGTAGTCTGCCACAGTATGGCAATTTGCATCAACATCAAAAAAAAAGATCTTCATCCAAGAGCTTTTATTTCAATTCGTCTCTCCCCAATTTCTCCCCACTATTTTTACATAGTATAACCCAAATGAGTTTCAGCGTTAAAAAACTAAAGATATTAAAAATAATTATTAGTTTGGTAGTAATGCATTCGTCCATGCTAAAAATTCAGGGGCACAGATATAACTCATGGATCAGCCTGCCAAACCCTTTTAACATTCTTAGATTTGCTATCAAATTCTAAAAAACAGTTTTGATTTGAGAAATTTTCACAAAATAAAAACTATAAGAGAAAATAACAAAGAATGGTAAAAATAGAAAAGAAAATATAAAAAGAAAAAGGAAGAAAAGGACAAGAAAGATGATAAAGAAGAGGTTTCCAGATTCATTTTTATTGTGTCCTCTTGTTCTAATTTCCTTCCTTCATCATAATTTCCTTCTTTACATAAGATATCCTTTCTTATATTAAGACCTGTAAATCACAAGTTCAGTTTTCTCCCTTTTCAACAAAAAGTCCAGAAGGGGTTTCCAATGACTAATCAAGGTAATTATTGATTTTTCTCTAATCAAACAGATTAAATTTGTATTTGCTGCTAATTCTGTCATCCTCACCAACCATTTCTCTGTTAAGACTTGCAGCACTGACCATATGTAAAGATAATTTTTGTTGGTTGTCCATTAATCCCAGCAAGAAAAGTTAAGGTTTCAATTGAATGTTGTTGTTTTTTAAATCCTTTATATAACTCTATGTATTTCAGCCCAAAATGTTTAGGTTTTTGTTTTGTTTTTACAAGTTCAGCAGATAAAATGCTTTCCACATCTCCAACATAAATTTGAAAACTCTTCGTACATTCTAGACAAATTTCCTGGATTCTTATACCAATGGTACATTCATTATATGAAAATTTTCTTTTAGATCATAATATAAATTTTAATCTGATCACATATTTTCCCACTATTTCATCAATATATTTTGTCTAATGTTCTCAGTCCATTTTATTATATACTTTTTCATTTATTCTTCCATTTCAAATTATAATAAGCATGTACAATTATATGTTCATCATTTGTACACAGTTCAACTGCAAATTTTGTCTCCTGCTGCTCAATTTCAAATGTCCTTAAAATATTTTCTTAACTGTGCATATGAAAACTACTGAAAACTAAATTCCCCTGCAGCTGATTCCTCTTTTGATTTCATTTCATTTTATACTTTCCATGTTCTTGTTCTAATAACTCTTGATAAGCTAATCATTTATGCAATCATAAATGTCATGTTGGATGGCCCATTGAATTAAATAAGGAAGTGTGTCTCAAACTCAGTAGCTCTGCTAAATAAGAAAGTGTTCCAGTTTGTGCACAAGAGAAAAAAAAACAAGATGAGGCTAGAACCATGAGGAATTGTAATAAAGTGCTGAGGTGTCAGAAACCGTGTAACTGCTTTTTAGATAGGGAGCCAGCATAAACCTTCGAATTATATGTGTCAATTTGAAAACAGAAAGAATGTGAGCCAAGCCCTCGTACGAGGGGGCGGACAGTTAGGGTATAAAAATGTTGCCTGAATTTTGCTCTGGTTCTCTCAATGCCTGAGGGAACCCGCTTCTGCAGACACGTGAATAAAACCTTGTTTTCTTTGGATCAATGAATCTTTTGGTGGTTTTTTATCTGCTTCCACCTCACAATTTGGCGCTTAACGTGAGCCCCGATGGAATTTCAACTGGAGAAAAGGGACTGGGTAAGTGTGGCACCACCGCCTCCCATTGTAGAGGGGCCTCTCCCTTGTCTCAGTTGGATCCCGGGGTAACTACACTCAGCAGACGATCCTTGGAAACAGGAGAGAGAGAAGCCAACCTGACGCTCTGGGAGTGTCGCTGATCACCTGAAGTGGGGACGCCCACATTCCTTTAGTCTCCGGGAGACCAGGGGTGTATCAGGTGAGTTTGTTGCCTTTCGGGATAGAAGAAGGGATATACTGTCCTTAAACTCTGGGAATCCAGCGACTGCTGGAGGACAGTGTAAATCCCTGAGTTGGGAATCTCTGGGAGATTGTTGGCGGGTAGCGTGGAGAATGGGAAAGGGACAAAGCAAGTGTGAGACTTCCAAGAGGGAACGGGTATTGAGATAGAAAAGACCCCGAGAAGGCTGATTCCGACTGACTCCCCATTGGGTCAACTACTACAACAATGGTCGTTGTGCCATCTGAGGACTTACACTCAGAGTCTAGAGAAAAAGAAAATGATCTACCTATGCCAATATAGGTGGCTGAAGTATCCCCTAGTAGTTTCCTTACCACTGGGATCCCGAAGGGAATACCAGCACGTACTGGATAACTCAGTTGAAAGAGTATATAGTGAAACACCGGATGAAGGAGCAAATACCCTATGTGGAGGTATGGTATCATGCTCACTTTGAAGGCACAGTTCCACCAGAAACAGAAGTAGGACAGTTTGTCAGCAAGGTGGAGGAAAGCGAAACTGAGGACTGGATGGGGAGTCCACCGGCATCGGCTCCGGCAGTCCTGGCACCACCGCCCCTGCCGGCTCCAGTTGCCCAGGCTCCACTTCCATCTGCATATCCAGGACTCAGAAGGGAACTGGCTCAATTAAACAAGGACCTAGAGAATTTGCCTCTAGGAGGAAGGTCGGCCAATCTCGTGTCGGCCTTCCCAGTCAGAGAAGTCCCAAATGGCATGAATGCACAGGGGAATCCAGTCACTGTTTTCATGGCTGTCCCCATAAAATCTGCCAAGTTACGGGATCTGAAAAAGACCCTTCCAAAACTCCATGAGAATGCTCATGAAGTGGCGGAACAGTTGGAATTGTTTCTGGGACCCAATGAATACACATACCAAGAACTGATGTATATTCTTGGACACCTTTTCACCCCTGAAGAGAGGAACCTCATTAGGAGGGCAGCAATGGCTGCCTGGGATAGGAGACATGCAGGGCAACAGGGAGTAGTGGCTGCAGACACAAAGTTCCCCATAGCCGATCCAAATTGGAACATCAATGATGATGCTCATAGGGAGCACATGAGAGATATGAAACACATGATCATTGAAGGAATTAAATTGGCCATCCCTCAAGGGAAAAACTTGACCAAAGCATTTGAAATAACCCAAGCAAAGGATGAGTCCCCGGGGGATTTCTGTGCTCGGCTCCATGAAGGGTTAACCAAGTACTCCGGAGTGGAGTCAGAAACCCCTGCCTTCGAGATTCTCCTGAAGATGCAATTTGTCACCAAAGCATGGCCAGATATCCAGAAAAAGATCCAGAAGAAAGAGGGATGGACTGATTTGGGCATGACAGATTTGATGAGAGTAGCCCAACAAGTTTTTGTGAACCGAGACTCAGTTAAAACCAAACAGATGTCTCAGATGATGGTAGCTGCTGTGTAAACAGCAGCCAAGAATGAAGTTAGGAAAAATAGGGAGACCCAGATGTCAGATCCGAGGCCAAGGTGGAGAGATGAAAGATCTCCCAGCAGGGAGTGGAGATCCCCAGTTAGGCGAGGAGGTCCAGGGGGCAATCGAGGCGGTTGATTCCAACGGCCGTCCCAGAGTAGAACTTGCTTCAGATGTGGGAAAGAGGGACATTTTGTGCGCGAATGTCCCAAAACCCTGGAGGAACAAAGCTATGCCCCATATGATTAGGGAGGTTCCGGCTCCCCAAGAGGGACTCGCGGGGAGCCATTGGTAAATGCGTTAGTGGGTCCTGACCATCAGGAACAGCTGTTTCTGATTGACACCGGCGCAAGCCGGACATCTTTATGCGATCTGGTAGAGTGAGCATGCAGGTCAAAGCAGACTTTAAAGGTGGTTGGGGTGAGTGGGAAATCCCAAGAGGTCAAGATTTTGGAAGAGGTGAGATTGGAATTGAATGATGTGGTTACTGAAAGTGAAATATTTTATATTCCAGATTCAGGGGTGAACTTGCTAGGAAGAGACTTGTTGGATGTTTTTGGAATAGAATTGTGGGATAGAAGGAAAGAAGTTCGCATGTGTATGTTAACAACAGAAGATGAGGAGAAGATATCATCAGATGTGTGGGCAGGAGGTGAAGGGGTTAGTAGGATGGCAATACAGCCCATTCAGTTCAAGATACAACCAGGAATAACTAAACTGTGGACTCCACAATATTCTCTGAGTAAGAGAGGTAGGGAAGGGTTGAAACCAGTGATTGACAGATTATTGAAACAGGGACTGTTGGAACCTACTATGTCACTGTTCAATTCACCGGTTTTAGCTGTAATAAAAAAAGGATGGGAAGTATAGATTGGTTAATGATTTGAGAACCATGAGATAGTGGTTCCTAGATTCCCAGTGGTTCCTGATCCCTATACCATCTTGGGGTGGATCCCTCCCAAAGACAAATGGTTTACCGTGATAGATCTGAAGGATGCCTTTTGGGCATGCCCCTTGGAGGAGGGGAGTAGAGACTTGTTTGCTTTTGAATGGAATGATCCTGAGAGTGGAAGGAAACAGCAGTTGAGGTGGACGGTACTTCCTCAGGAATATACCGAGAGCACTTTGTTGTTTGGACAGGCGTTGGAAGAAAAGTTGGTGTTGTTTGAGAGAGAGAAAGGAATCACAGTACGTGGATGACTTGTTGTTAACTGGGGAGAAAGAGAAGGAAGTGAGAGCGGCTTCTGTGAGTCTGTTGAGTTGGCTGAAGGAGCAGGGGCTGAAAGTCTCAAAAGAGAAGCTTCAGTTTGTTGAAAAAAAGGTGAAATATTTGGGACATTACATTCAGCAGGGGGTTAGGTCCTTGGACCCTGAAAGGGTGAAAGGGATCATGTTCTTGGCTCCTCCCAGGAACAAGACAGAGGTGCGGAAAGCATTGGGATTATTGGGGTATTGCAGAATCTGGGTAGACCAATTCACAGTGTTGGCACAGTTTTTGCATAGAAAGTTGCCTGGAAAGGGAGAGCACATAAAATGGGAGGAGGGAGATAGTGAAAGGTGGGAAGAGCTGAAGAAGGCTTTGTCAACTGCTCCGGTTTTAGCCTTGCCAAACCTGAAATTACCATTTCATTTGTATGTGGTGGTGGCTCAGGGAACAGCAGTTGGAATCCTTGCCCAAAAGGGGGGAGCAGTACCAGCCGGTAGCTTTCCTAAGCAAGGGTTTGGAGCCGGTTGTGAAAGGATGGCCAGTTTGTGTTCAGGCTGTGGCAGCAACAGCTATGTTGGTGGTGGAGAGCAAAAAGTTAACCTTTGGGGGAGCTTTGGTGGTGCATTCGCCTCATCAGGTCAACTCAGCGTTGAGCCAGCTGGCTACCACTTGGATGACCGAAGGGAGGATATTGAAGTATGAAACCATTTTGAGAACTAGTCCTGATGTGGTAATAGGAACAGACAAGAATCTAAATCCAGCAGAATTCTTGGAGGAGAGATGGCAGGCGTGGAAACCGGAAGACCATGATTGTCTACTGCAAGTGGATCTCATGACGAAGGTTAGAGAGGACTTGGAAGAGACTCCATTGGAGAAGGGAGAGAGGTGGTTTATAGATGGATCTAGCAGGGTGGAAAATGGAAAGGGAAAATCTGGGTTTGCAATAGTAACTGGGGAAGGTGACGTAATAGAGAAAGGGTCACTCCCAGCTGCTTGGTCAGCCCAGAAATGTGAATTGCTTGCCCTGACCAGAGCCTTGGAATTGGCTGAGGGGATGGAAGTAACGATTTGGACTGATTCCAAGTATGCATGGGGGGTGGTGCACACGTTTGGGAAAATCTGGAAAGAAAGAGGGTATGTCAAGGCGGATGGGAAGCAAATAGAGCAAGTGCAGTTGGTAGAACAAGTCTTAGAGGCATTGCAACTCCCCAGCCGAGTATCAATTGTCCATGTAAACGCACATCAGAAGGGGAACACACCAGAGGTTGTGGGAAACTGATGGGCAGACAAATGGGCGAAGGAAGCCGCAGAAGAGATAGAGTTGGTAATGATATCTACACCAGTACTGGAAAAGGAGGATGAGAGGGAGGAATGGGAGCCAGAGGAAAAGGAAAAGTTGGAGTTGGAGAAAGAGGGATGCGTCAAAACCCCAGAGGGATGGAAGACTTCGGAGGGAGTCAAGGTGGTGTCACCCATTGTCATGAGGGGAATACTGGAGAAAGTTCATGAAAGGGGACATTGGGGAACGGAGGCCTTGGTCATGTCTGTTAAACCTCACTATTGGAGTCTGAGGATGTGAACGGTAGCTCAGAGCATCTGCTGGAAATGTTTGATTTGTTTGAAAGTAAATACGAAAGCGGCATGCAAGAAAGAGATGGGAGGGCAACCCCGAGTGAGTTGGCCTTTTCAGAGAGCACAAATTGATTTCACTGAGTTGCCAGAAAAGGGGGGTTGGAAATACCTGCTTGTGATCAAAGATCAACTAACGGGGTGGGTAGAAGCTTATCCCACTAAAAGAGCCATAGCTCCCACAGTAACCAAGATCTTACTAGAACAGATTATCCCACGATATGGAATGATGGAAGCAATAGATTCAGACAGAGGAACTCATTTCACCCAAAAGGTTCTGCAAAGGGTAATGGAGGTGGTAAGGGTGAAATGGGAATTACTATGGCATACTGAATCATACACACTATGGCATACTGAATCCAGTGGAAAAATTGAAAAAGCGAACGGGGAACTGAAGAAACACTTGACCAAACTACAACTTGAAAATGGCTTGCCATGGACAAAGAATTTTCCCTTAGCTCTGCTCAGGATCAGAACTTGTCCAAGGAAAGACACTGGGGTTTCTCCCTTTGAAATGCTGATGGGGAGACCCTATTTGGCCAAACTAGGCAATCCCATACCAGAGTTCAGGGACTTGTTCCTTCGGAAATATTTTCTGGCACTGTCTCAGTCTTTGCTTTCTCTTCACAAACAGGGACTGTTGGTGCAATGACCACTTTTGGCTGGTAGCCAACACCCACATGAGGCTGGAGACTGGGTCCTGATAAAGACTTGGAGAAGTGAAAAACTGCAACCTAGCTGGGAAGGTCTGTACCAGGTGCTACTGACGACTGAATCTGCAGTCTGTACTCGGGAAGGAGGCTGGATGCATTACAGCAGAGTCAAGAAAGCACCGGAACCTGAGAAACCTTGGAAGGCAATCCCAGTGGACGGTCAGCCGCTAAAGGTAACCTTGAAGAAATAACCAGGAGAAACCACCATGGAGATGTCAGCTGAACTTTGGAGAGGACTATTTGTTTCAACTATATTAACATTAATACATCAAAGAGGTTCACAATATGTTGGACCTGTGGGTGACTTGGGAACAGACTTGTGGGATGACAATGTGTTCATAAAGGATCTCAAGAAGGTCTCACATTCCTTGAACATCACCAATTGCTGGTTATGCATGCACATGCCAGGAAGAACAGGTAAAGGATTAATCCTACATGCAATTCCACTTGATCAGAACAGACTAAGACCACAGGGGCACGGGACAGAAAAATATGGTGTAGAAAGAAATATAACAGGAAGGATTTTTGTTCATTTAAGGGAAACAGCGTATGTGTGTTTTAGGAGAAATGAAACTAGAGGGCTCCATTTAGGAGATTGGAAAAAATGTAATAAGACTTTTGATATGCCATCATCCTGTAGTAACCACAGCTATACCAAGAGTTATCATAAATTAGATTATTTTAATCAAGATCAGTATCAGATGTGTATGTATTTTGAGGAAATGATCAATTGGACCCGAACATCACAACAGACCTATGCTATGGAAAACTTTAGGTGGGTATTGTGTGGGAAATATGCATACAGGGAGATGCCACCTTACTGGAGTGGCACATGTACACTCGGGTATGTGATACCGGTGATATATAAACTTGATGGCCTTCCCCAAGGCCGGATACATAATAAAAGAGACTCAGAATCTGGCCTTACCTAGAGACTCTGGACCCAAATCTCCCATGGTATAATAACACCATTGGGAGTTGCCATGAACTACCGAGATATACATATTCTAAATAACTTCACGGTAACAATGTTCAATGATACAATAAAGAATATTAAAATGATCAACACAGAGCTTTCTGAAGTAAGACAGGTTGCTCTACAAAATAGGTATGCTTTAGACATTGTATTAGCTACAAAAGGGTGTGTGTGTGCTCTGATGCATTCACATTGCTGTGTATACATCTATGATTTCCAACCCATGATTTACAAAGACAGTAAAAGTAATGGAAGAATGTATTCGCTCTAATCCATTATCACAAAGAGGTGACTCCTCATTGCCAGACCTGTGGGGAGCAATATGGTCTTGGCTTCCCAGTTCCACTTGGTTTAGATCTATCATAATGGGAATTATATTGATTATTATATGCTGTGTATTGTTGTGTTGTTGTGTTCAGTGTCTCCCTGGTGCAATAACAATGTGTGGAAAGATAGGGAAATCCTCGGGTTCAAGATTTGAGAAGAAGCAGGAAGCAGAACCTCTAATGATGTATCAGAGAGAAATCACTCTGAAAGAAGCAGAGGATCTGCTACTTGAGTTTGAGACAAGAGTGGAAAAAGAAAAAGGGGGGATTGTGAGAAGAACCGAAGTCATGTTGGATGGCCCATTGAATTAAATAAGGAAGTGTGTCTCAAACTCAGTAGCTCTGCTAAATAAGAAAGTGTTTCAGTTTGTGCACAAGAGAAAAAAAAACAAGATGAGGCTAGAACAATGAGGAATTGTAATAAAGTGCTGAGGTGTCAGAAACCGTGTAACTGCTTTTTAGATAGGGAGCCAGCATAAACCTTCGAAATATATGTGTCAATTTGAAAACAGAAAGAATGTGAGCCAAGCCCTCGTACGAGGGGGCGGACAGTTAGGGTATAAAAATGCTGCCTGAATTTTGCTCTGGGTTCCTTCAATGCCTGAGGGAACCCGTCTCTGCAGACACGTGAATAAAACCTTGTTTTCCTTGGGTCAACCAATCCTTTGGTGGTTTTTTATCTGCTTCCACCTCACATATTCAATTCAATTGTATAGAATGTGAAAGATGTGGTTTATTTTTTATTTTTTATAGTTTTTTTATTTAAGATGTGCACTGAAGGTGTCATTTAATTTCATTGTACAAGGTGCAATGACAATAAAGTAACCTATACTAACTATACATTGAGTACTAATTAATGTTCCTAAAATAAATACAGATTGGATGACTTAAATGTTCTCTTTAGACAAGAATTAAGTAAAAAGACAGTAAAGTTTCAAGTTATTTTATATAGAGAGGAAGAGGATCCTTTTTGGCCTCCTCTCTCTTGTGCTTTTTTCTGGTCACTTTGGGAGTCACCTTTATCGTCTCTGGCTAACATTGGCAATTAACTTTAGGTCTGTGGTTGGCACAATGCATCAAATAGATTTTGAACTTGGATACTCGAGTTCTCTACTTTCTTTTGGGTCCTCTTAAAAACAAAAATTACTGCAAATATTTTGCAGCAGAAGTGAAGCTTATTCGCTGATGCATTTTCTACTATCCTTTCTCCTCTTCTAATTCCTTATATTTCATTTTTCTAGCTATCCCACGTCTTCTTGTTTTCCATCATTACTTTTCTTATTTTTCCTTCTCCATCTATTTTCCCAGGAGCTTCTTGTGCCTATTTCATCCAGTTTTGACTTATTGAGTCCACTGAATAAGCTCTCCTTATCAATCCTTATAGCTTTTTCAATCCAGCAATAGAGATGCTTTTGCTGAGGTGAAAGCTTCACCTTACAAGCCAGTGTGCAGATGCAATTAGTGATGTCATTCAGTCTAATACTCTTTTCCATTAAGATAGGACAATAGTTTCTGGTGGAGTTTATTCCCTGAGAATCAAATTTCTTTAAAAAGTAGATAGAGCAGAATATTTTTGAATAAAATTGCCAAAGCTGATTAAGACAATGAATCATATTGTGTTTACAGTCTTATTATCTCAAATATGGTCTACTTCATAAATAACTGATATTTATGCATATTGTTTTTCCTTATTTTCCACAGCTTGGAATCCTACACTGGAAATATATGGGTACTCAGGCTCAGGTTATTGATCAGAGAGATGGTCCGTTATCAAACACATTATTACAATCAGATATGAAAATGAGATTGATTTCAGTTTATTATGTAGCCAAAAAACTGCCTGCAGTGGGTGCTGTATTGAAGCAACAATGTTGATTTTAACAATACCTCTATTGTTAGTACAATGAAATATGTGAAATATTATCTTTGAAATAGTTCAAGAATTTAAAATTTTCCAAACAAGAGCTTCCAAAGTTTAAAGCGACAACTTCTGAATGCTCTATTTTAAGGGTCCATATAATGAACATGTAGACATTTTTTTTCCTGAAAATGCAGGCATGCATTTTATGTCCTATTTTAATCACTGGAAAAAAGCCCAACCAGCAGAAAATCAAATGAATTATCTGATCTACTTCCTTGCCTGTAAAGCTTCTTATAACAATATTTATTTTCTTGAGATTTAGGCTCCTGGTAGAAGGCTAGTAGGGTTTTATACATTTGAACATTTTGAAACACACAGCTTGAAAACATATGATGGTTCATACTTTAACACTCCAAAACATCACCAAATCCTCCAAAATATTTCTAAATCTCGAATTTTCATTCTCTACCTAACACTAGATTCAGAAAATAAAGGCTGTATGTTTTGTTCTTTCTTTGGTCTGATCTCTGCATTAACACATTCCATAACTGGGAGGAGGGAGGGAAGCTAAAGCCATGATTCCTAAATGTCTTCATCTGTTCCAGAAGAGTCCATTTATTGAGAACAATCTCCATAACAAAAGATATCTGGCTATTCTGCATGGATCTTTGAAAGGATTCCAACAGTCCTACTAGTTCTATTGAACCCTGTCCAAATGTAAATTTTATCATCAGGAATTACAGAGTTGGAAGGGATCCCAAAAGGATTCCTAGCCAATCCCAATCCTTTAACAATATATTTCATTATACTGTAATCTATGTTCTGGAAAACAGCCTTTATTAATCTTTTTTTTTTCCACATATATACCAAAATTCAAGTGTTTTCATCTTCCCACAAAATGCAAAATATACTGGATTACATTTGTGTAGGACTATCCTATTAAAACAACATTTTTGCCACAAAATCTACCACTTTAAGCATTGTTAAACACAAAGCTACTAGCATCGGCTCATGCCAAAAGTAATTGAATAGGACTTCCAATGACTGCCATCCTAAGAAAACATAAGTTTCTATTTCAACCCACAGTCTGTTTTGGGGAAAAAATTCCCAATTCAGCAGTACTTTAATATTCTTTTTTTGATATATTTTCCAGATACTGTAACAATGATAAGTCCATAAATGAAGCTTTATCAAGCACATGAAGTTAATGACAATATCTGTCAGTATTTTAGTATTTTTTATTATCCATTCAGTCTGCGAGGATTAATTTTACCGAATGCCAAAATGAAAACTTTATTTGCAAGTTGTCAATCCAGATCTACATTCTTTTTGCTTCACCTATTTGAACAATATGAGACCTATCCATTTAAATCATTTTTAATAATAAGCAGCCAAATTTATGGGCTTTTTCATGTAGGATACCATTGATGCCCAAACTATGCCATTTTTCAGTGGAATGAGGGAGGAGAAGAGCACTCAAGAACAATACAATTCTATTGTTCTATTCAAGAACAATACAATTAAAAATAAAACTCACATTATAAACTATGACCAATGATTATTGCACTACACAAACACCTAATGGAAATATTCAAGCCAATATAAACATTTAACCCTTCTAATATTCATATGAACATATTAGAAACTTTAAATATAACTTATAATAGTATACATACTAAACATGACAATAGAATGCCAATTCCCATTACTGGGAAATGTGGATTATTTTTTTTTATCATGGTGGGACCCAGATGAAGTGATTGATAAGGCTTATCATTATGCTTATCATTATTGGTGATCTGATTAAAACATCTTTTCATACATTCCAAGCAGTCTACCAGCTTTCTAGAACTTTGTCTGGATACATATCAAGATTTGAAATCTTCAAAATATTCTGTAAACTTCTGCAATTTTTACTGAAAAACTACTTAACAGTAGCCAGTCAAATGCTAACATTACAAGTCAAATACTATTAACTTCTACAAAACATTAGCAGGATTACATGTCACTCAGACGTTGCATCTGATGCCTTGCAGTGACTGTATCTATTTAAAACAACTGTTTACCCTAAAAAAATCTATGACACTTAAAAATATTCTTTTATGAACTAAAACTGAGTAACTCATATTCTTGATCTTTGCAAATGAATTCCTAGGAAATTTGAGAAGGTTTTGATGCAAAGCAGATAATCGAAAATAGCTCTGAAATGCAAAAATTTTGTCTTGGTGAAATCCCTCCTGCAGCTCTAATCAAAAAAATTCAAGGTAAATCATCAACATAAATTTATTACAAAGGAATTGCTTCATATAATGACCTATATAGTGTTACCTTTGATGTTGAAACTTAAGTAGATAAAAAAAATTGAAGAACAAAGTTGGCAAAGGCTGTTTGAGTTTTCCATATATATTTCAGTAGCTACCACAAAGAGGAGGGGGTCAACTTATTTTCCAAAGCACCAAAGGGCAGGACAAGAAACAATGAATGGAAACTAATCAAGGTGAGAAGCAACCTGGAATTGAGGAGAAACTTTCTAACAATGAGGACAATTAACCAGTGGAAAAGCTTGCAATCAGAAGTTGTGGGTGCTTCATCATTGGAGGTTTTTAAGAAGAGACTGGAGAATCACTTGTCTGAAATGATATCGGGACTCTTGCTTGAGCAGGGGATTGGGCTATTCTGATTGGTTTATCATATAGTGATATTGTTGGATCAGAGGTGGTATTCAGCAGGTTCTGACCAGTTCTGGAGAACCGGTAGCAGAAATTTTGAGTAGTTCGGAGACCTGGCAAATCCCACCTCTGACTGGAGATTTTACAGTATCCTTCCCCTGACACGCCCACCAAGACATGCCCACAGAACTGGTAGTAAAAAAATTTGAATCCCACCACTGTGCTGGATGATATATTTAAAGTCTGCTTTGATTTTCTGAAATAGTTCTTCATATTGCTAATATGAATGTAAACAAAGATTTGCTCACGTCAAATCTATGTCCCCATTCCTTTTTGCGCTTTTCAGAATAAATTTATTTTTAAATAGGCATAATTATTAAAGAAAGAGCCTGCCCTGTATTACACATAATACAAAGATTATATTTTCAGCGTAACTATTTCAAAAAGGACTTCCTATCTATTTCCTTCAACAGATTTATAGTTTTTGTTCTGTTCTGGGAATAGAAGTACTCGAGACCGGTGTTCATCAAACAACTCTTTGTTAGAAACTCAGTGACTTCTTAACAGAATATTGCCGGAGCTGCGGCAGCCCTTTTTATTGCAGCTGTTCGTGGCTTGTGGCCAATGACAGCACTTTAAGATTTCTGGCCATCAGGTGGCCAATTGTAACTGTGCTTTATTAACCGATCCTATTGCAGCCTGCTCGGCCAATCAGATTTAAGTATTTGGAGTATTCTAATTCTTATACACAACACTCCTCCCCTCTTGGTTTCGTCCAACGTGCATAACGTAGTCACGCAGGTAGGTGGGGTTTTTGCTGGTCCTACTTGAGCTGCGCAGCTCAGTCTCAGCGTGGTCTTCCATCGGTTCAGTCAGTATCACCTTTTTTCTGTGTCTTCTCCATGGAACCTCCTGGATGGGTGAGTCAGCCTTGCCATTCCCGCCTGGGTCTCTCGGGTTGAGGTGGCTCTGCCGCTCTATCCTGGTCTGTCCAGGTTTGTCGAGCTGGCCTGGCTGCCTCCTTCCTGGAAGGCCTCGCCTCGCGTCCCTGCTACCGGTTCTCTTCTCCAAAGGTCGTCTATGGGTAAGTGCTCTTTTTGTCTTACTGGGGGTTCTAAATTGGGTTTATGTTGTGTCTTTTGTTGTGTTATTGGTGGTTCTTCTCTCCGTTTTTTATTATTTTGTGCTCCCCCCCCCTCCTTGGTTGTTTTTGGATTGTTTGTTGGGGGTGGTATTTACACCGGTGCTTCGGAGCTAGGCAGGTTTGTGTTGCGTTCCAATGTCCTAGAGTGAAGCTGGTTGATGTGTTGTTTCCATGTTCTGCCATCGTCCAGTTCAAATCGATAGGACCGGGGTCCTGTAATTTGTGTAATTTTGGCTGGAAGCCATAATGGTCCCTGATAAGATTTTTGGCGTAGACTAGGTCTCCAGTGGTAAATGAGCGGTATTTACTTGAGGAGTCAGGAGTTTTTTCAGAAGTGTAGGTGGGGTGTAGCCTATCTAGGTAGGAACACAATTTTCTACCCATGAGGAGTTCTGCTGGGTTTTGTTAGTGGTTGTGCTAGGGCTTTGCTAGTGGTTGTGCTAGGGGTGATATGCTGAATTGTTAACAGTTTGTTTAGTTTATCTTGGATGTCCCCAGTGTCAAGTTTGTCCAGGGCTTCTTTTGTGTAATGAATCATGCGTTCAGCTCATCCATTTGAAGCCAGATAAGCCGGCGCTGTTAGGGCATTCAGATGCCTTGGGCAACTAGGTATTGCTCGAAAGCTAAGGCAGTAAATTGGGGACCATTGTCAGATACGACTACATCTGGCAGTCCATGTGTAGCAAAGAGTTTGTTCAATTGTTTTATAATTGCCTCAGTAGTTGTGGACGCCATAAGAATAACCTCTACCCAGTTTGAATAAGAATCAACAATTATCAAATATGTGTTCACTTTCGTTGGCCCAGCAAAATCAATATGGAGTCTCGACCAAGGGCCTCTGGGAGTTTCCCATTCCAGGACTGGTGCAAGAGGGGGGGTAGGCCTTGATTTCTGGCAGTCATGGCATGTTGCCAGCCATTTTTCAATGTCTTTGTCCAGCCCTGGCCACCAGCCGTAACTCCTGGCCAGGGCTTTCATTTTTACTTTGCCCGGGTGTCCCTTGTGCAACATGCACAATACTTCTTCCTGCAATTTGTTGGGAATTACCACCCTGTCTCCCCACAGTATACAACCCTTTTCCAGGGACAGTTCATTCTGCTGGGTGCGAAAAGGTTTAAAAGTCTCGCCTCCATCCTCATCCAGTCAGCCCTTACCTATCCAATGCAGAATTCGAACTGTCAGCAGGTCTTTTGCGGTAGCTTTAGCGATGTCTGCTGCGGTTAGTGGTACATTCGGCTATGTCTCGATCTGAAGAGTGGAGATGGTGGGAGCTGGGTTGCCTTCCTTGTCGCGCAGCGGGGAACGGCTCAAGTCATCAGCATGGGTGATGGTTTTTCCTGGGCGATGTATGAGTGTGTAATTGTATGCAGCGAGGAATTCCGACCATCACGTCATTCTTGGCGATAGGATGTTCGGGGTTGGTTTGTTCTCTGCCAGAATTCCTAGCAGGGGTTTGTGGTCTGTGATTATAGAAAATGTCCTACCATATAAGTATTCGTGGAATCTCTTGACGCCTGCTATGATGACGAGGGCTTCTCGGTCAAGTTGGCTGTAGTTCCTTTCAGATTTTGACAGCGTTTTAGAATAGAAGGCGATTGGTGCTTCTCTGCCGTCTGGTAGCTTGTGGCTCAGTATGGCGCCAATTCCAAAAGGCGATGCATCACAGGTGACCGTCAGTGGCAGGATGTTGCTGTATTGTATTAAAACAGTGTTGGATGTTAATAAGTCCTTAATGTTTTGGAATGCTGCTTGTTCTCGGTGGCCCCAATTCCAGACAGTTTTTTTATCTAATAGCTGATGTAATGGCTCTGCTATGGTTGCCTTTTGGGGCAGGAAGACATTGTAGAAATTAATGAGACCTAAGAACGACTGTACGTCTGTTTTGTTCTTAGGTCTGGGTGCGTCTTTAATTGCTTTTACTTTCTTTTCAGTGGGGTGTATCCCTTTCTCATCTATAAGGTAGCCTAAGAATTCGACTTGATTGGTGGCTAGTTGACATTTTTCTCTTTTGACTTTAAGCCCTGATTCCCTGAATCTTTGCAAGACTCCTCTCAATCTCTCTTCTAATTGATGTTTGTTTTTCGCGAATACTAATACATCATCAAAATAGGGAATGACCCCTTTTAGTCCATTTAGAAGGCGTTCCATTAGGCTTTGGAAAACACCTGGGGCAATGTTAATGCCAAATTGAAGTATGTTGCATTTGAATGCCCCCCTGTGCGTAACTATAGTCTGTGCTTCTGCAGTTTTGGGGTCAACCAGCAGCTGTTGGTATGCTTGCATGAGATCAAGTTTCGCGAAAATTTTTCCTACCCCTAATGAATGCAACAGCTGTTGAACTATTGGAATAGGATACGCGCTTTGCTGGAGTGCATGATTGAGGGTGGCCTTATAATCACCACAGATACGTACTGACCATCTGGTTTGACAGGAGTCACGATGGGAGTTTCCCACTTGGCATGGTCGATTGGCTCTAACACCCCTTGTGTGATAAGTTTGTTAAGCTGCTCATCTATTTTCGGCTTTAAGGCTAAGGGAATGCATTTAGCTTTGAGCCTGATGGGAGCTATCTTAGGGTCTAGGCTGAATGTTATAGGGGTCCCCTTGTACTTGCCTAGGGTCCTGTCAAATACGTCCCGGAACTCTTTCAGCTAGCTTTCTCCCCAATCAGTCTCGGTGACGCTGTTGATTCCTGTCACTCCGATTCCCAAGGGCGCGAACCATTCGATTCCCAGCAGGCTAGGGCGATCACAGTCGACAATTGTCAGAGGAAGTACTTCAGCATGGTTTTTGAATTCTATTAGGAAATGTCCAAGACCCACTACCAGGATTTGATTTCCCTGGTAATCTTTGAGTATTAGGCTTTGCTGTTCCAGTTCTCTTCGCTTAATGTCTGGTATCAGATTTCTGATGGTGTTCCATGATACCATTGACAGGCATGATCTGGAGTCTACTTCCATTTCACAGGGCTTTCCTTCGATTTTTACATTTATTCGGACCTTTTTTGCGTTTGCTGCCCTGGCATTTCCTATGATTATTGTTTGGTGTGTTTCTTCTTTGTCGTTCATTTGCCGGCTTCTGTTCTCTCGGCTCCATTGGCTTCCGGCTTGTCTATCTCTGTTTCTGGGGGCAGGGGTGCTGCTGCTCCTTTTTGGACTATAGTTCTTTTTGTTCCGGCAGACCCTTGCAATGTGCCCCCGTTTCTCACAAAATCTGCAAATGGCATCCAGGAATCTGCATTCGGAACACGGGTGATTCCCCCCTGCATCTAGCACACTGGAATTCTCACCTCCTTCCTCTTTTTTCCCACCATTTTCTTTCTGACTGAAGTCTATGTATGTCTTCCTTGTCGTCATTGGTGTCGCTTGGGGAGTCGAGGTCTTCATGGTGGGCAGTCACGGTGGTTTGTTTTTGTGTTCCTTCCGCCTCCTTCTCTCGAGCTTGGTTTTGTGGTTCTGGATTTGTTGAGTTCATTTGGCGCATGGTGGCTGCAGATTTCTTGGCTGCTTCAGCCCCGGTGGCTTCTGCGACGGCCTCAGCCATTGTGATATTTGGTCTGTTTAGTAGCTTGCTTTGGAGTGTAGCGTCCTTCAATCCTAGGACCACGCGGTCTCTCATGGCTTCATCCATGTTGAGAAACTCGCAGGCTCTTCCGATATCTCTTAGGGCTGCTATGAAATCTCCGATGCTCTCATCTTCTCATTGATCTTGCTTATAGAATTCGTGTCTTTTAATAAGATTGGAGACCACAGGCGTGTAATGGGCCCGTAGCATTCAGTTTAATTCTGACCATGCCATTTGTTTTATGTCCCGCGGTTGGCTAACGCCTTGTCCATCTTGAACACAGTAGGGCCACAATGCGTGAGGAATACGGCTCTCTTCCTCTGGTCGGTTATTCCTTGTAGCGCGTTGCTTTCTAAAAACATCAGGAAGCAGTCAGTGTATGACTCACAATCTTCTTTGGCTGGGTTGAACGGTGCGGGTGGCGCATTGTTACTGGCCATTTTGGTTGCTCAGTTCTTATTGCTGCATGCTTCGGTCTCGCTCTTCTAAGACGATCCCATCCTCGTCGCCAGCATTCTGTTCTGGGAATAGAAGTACTTGAGACCAGTGTTCATCAAACAACTCTTTGTTATAAACTCAGTGACTTCGTAACAGAACATTGCTGGAGCCACGGCAGTCCTTTTTATAGCAGCTTTTCATGGCTTGCGGCCAATGACAGCTCTTTTAAGATTTCCCGCTGTCAGGCAGGCCAATTGTAACAGTACTTTATTAACCAATCCTATTGTGGCCTGCTCGGCCAATCAGATTTAAGTATTTGGAGTATTCTAATTCTTATACACAACAGTTTTTGAATCTGTTTTCTTGTAGTTACCGTTTATTGTAGCTTATTCCTAAGTTATTCAATTGAGATGTGTTGTAGTATAACTGATTCTTCCCCAAAAGTTAAAGAGTAGGTTGTTGCAGGAAGTTGGTTTATGAAATTATTTAAGATTGGAATATATAGTATCCTGGTACAGTATCGTTGGTTTTAAATTTTTTTTTGGGGGGGGGGAGGGTAAAAGCTGTCTTGAGCCTGAGACATTTTATTCTCAGGCAATGATGCCTTTCATGATTCCATGAACAGAAGTTGAGCACTGATGGTCTGATGTAAAGGGAAGTAAACAGTATCCTTAACTTTTCCATATCTCATTTTTGCCCTTCCCCAGGCCTCTGTCAACTGTGACCACTGCTTCATTCCATCTAATATTAAGATCAACTTGACTTGAACTCTGAAGAGGCTATATATAATTACTGTAATTACATAAAATATACTCTTGATACAATATACCATAACTATCTATGCTATATTTAAACAATAGGGAACTAGAATGCTTTTGATATCTGGCAAAATGTCAATGATAGGGATGGCTACAATAAAGACTGGATTATCAGAGAGTGGTTTTAGATAATCAAGAGTTTCACTCAGTAGCAAAGGTCAGCAGGAGAGATGAAAACCTCCTATCCCAAATTTGCTTGATACACATATAAGTTACCTTAGAAAGCCTCACAATTTTCTAAGGTTTCATTTCTCTGGTTACATTTGACCATGATACCTTGAACAAAGAACAACTCTCTAGCCAGGGAACTGGCTTGAGTTAACAAGAGCCCCATAGATCCCATCTAGCCTAAGAGATGTGGTTTATTTGAGTAAAAGAATCCTTAAGAGAAAGTGGTGGTTTCTCCCCCCCCCACACCTATAGAATGAAGGAAACCAAACACTCTGTCCCTCACCACTAACCCCATGCAATTTAGACATTTAAGACTAAAAAAACATGAATTCAAACAATTCCATGCAGAAATTGGATTTCCCTCCAACCCATACAGCAGTGATCTTCTTTCAGTTAAATAGCCAATGCCCAGTACTTAGTCATTAACTTTAGGGAAGAAAAACATTTCTTAATTTCTTAATAAAGAGAAATAAACCTCTAGAACAACCAGATGAAACAGAGTTCCAGTGAATTAAAAATAGTTCAGGTGGAATTCTGGCTTTAATTTCATATTATGACATTCTGGATTCTATGACATTCTATCAATCTCTAAGAATTAGTAATTGGATACTTTTGATATCTCATTTTACAATCCAGATTTGGTTTATAGTTTTGAGAATTCACTATTACTGTGGAAAGCTTATAATTTGTAATAGAGCTGTGTAAACACATCCCTTTGAAATTATCCATTCTCTTTCTGGGTACAGAAACTGAGCAATCCTTTCACAGAATTTCTTCAATTAAAGAAGAAAATTCTCACCAATCTTCCAAATATGCGGACCACTGTATTAAGGCTAGGTCACATCGGCCGACGGATGCAAAACGTATGTAAAAAGGACACAGCGGATGAGCAAATTTTCCATCCGTTGTTATCCGCTCTCAAAAGTGCCCCAAATTTGCATAAAGAGAACGGACAACAACGGAAAGGAACGGACATGGGGAGGATGTAGCGAGGATGTTAAGCAGATGCTCAACGGAAGCCTAGCGGATGGAAGCGGATGACACATCCGCAGGGCTTCCGTGGGAGAACAGCGAAGCGGACGCGCAGCAGAAGGAGCAGATGCGTAGCGGATGCCTAGTGGATGACGTGGATGAATCACAGACGCCAAGCGGATGCCTAGCGGATGCCTAGCGGATGCAAAGCATTCACTGCGCATGTGGGGAGGATGCATTGCATCAGCCCCGCAGATATAAAGGGAAGCAGCTCGCAAGCAGGTCACCATTCAGAGGAAAGACCTGCTGCCAGACACATCTTCAGCCAACAACCATGGGGAAGAAGAGGAAGCCTGTGCCTACTCCTGCCAGCCCTGGAAAGAAGGACAGGACCACCATCCCACCCCCTGGCGCTGACTCTGCTTCTGCTGGGGCTTCTGCTACTGGGGCTGACTCTGCTGGTGCTGGTGCTTCTGCTGGTGCTGTTCCTGGTGCTGGTGCTTCTGCTGGTGCTGACTCTGCTGGTGCTGATGCTGGTCCTGCTGGTCCTGCTGCTGCTTGTGCTGCTGCTGGTGCTGCTAATGCTGCTGATGCTGGTGCTTCTGCTGGTGCTGACTCTGCTGCTGGTGCTACTGCTGCTGCTGCTACTGCTGGTGGTGGTGGTGTGGTGGACCAGCCCCTAGAACCTCAAAGCCCTGCTGATGAGGGCCCAGAAGGCCCTGCCAGAGGGAGGAAGAGGCACTCACACGAAAAGGGGGAGAGGAGACAGTACTCCATTGCAGAGGAACATGAGGAGGAGGTCCTCGAATGGCTGAGGGAGAACGAGTACCTCTGGAGGAAGGGACACAGGCTCTATCGAGACACCAAGCAGAAGCAGGCAGCTTGGAGAGAGAAGGCGGAGAGCCTGGGCTACACTTCGGATGTCCTCCTGGGGTGGTGGAAGCACATGCACACCTGGTACGGGAAGCTGCACCTGAAGAAGTCTGGCCAGGCCGCAGTCAAGCTGACGGACCGGGAGACCGATGTGATGGCCAAGTGCAGCTTCTTGGAGGGTGAGATCTGCCATGGAGGTGCAGCCCCTCTGTCAACCCTTTCTCTCAGGCAGCCCACAGACAGCAAGTCCTCTTCTGGCCAAGAGTCAGCTCCTGTGTTCAGGCAGGTATCTTTGGAGCGCCCCACAACGGAGACCCCCCCAACAGCTACACACCCCATGCCGGAGCATATGGAGGATCCCCTGATGCAGACGGAGCAAGAAGAGGCCATGGCCACCAGAGACCAACCCACACCCACCCTCAGCTCCACCTCCACAGAAAGCAGGCAGAGAGGCAGACCGGAGGGACAGAGCCACACTGTCCTCTTGGAGATCAGGGACACCATCAAGAGCAGTGTAGAACTCCTCTCTCAGCTGGTACACTTCAAGATTCCATCCTCTAACAGAAAGCCCTTCATCACCTATGTGAGCCAGACCCTCATGGACCTGCCCGAGGCCCAGTACCAGGTGCTGAAGGAGAAGATAACAGCACTTCTGCACAACCCTCAAGGCCCAGCTGAACCTGCTCCTACCCAGTCCAGGTCTGTTCCTCCACCCCAGGTGATGTCACAGCCCTTCCAATGCTTTCAACAGCCCCTCACCTACCAAGGCTATGGATACCAGGATTTCCAGCAGCACAGGCAGCCCTTCCCAGTCCAGGCACAGGTTCCTCACCTGCCACAGATGCCACAGATGCCGCCAACGGCACAGATGCCACCTACGCCACAGACCCCACCGACGCCACAGATGCCACAGATGCCACCAACTCCTCACCTCACTCAGCTGCAGACCAGACAGCCCCACTACACTCCTCCTTCCTCCACCCCACAGCCAAGCCTGGCCTGAGAACATCTGTCATCGGTGTTGGGACTGACATTCCATGTCCTGGAGGAAGAGACTCAACATCATGGGACTGAGCCAGCTCTCTGAGAGCTTCCTGCACACACCATCCCCTGTTGTCCTCTCAGGGCCAGGCACCTCAATGGCGCCTCAGACCAGCACTACAGCCACTGCCACCTCCACAGCCCCTGGACCCTTCACCCCTGAGACCATGGGCATGCCTCAGAGTGACTGAGAAGAGTGCCAGAGACTGGATTGTTACCTGTTGACTTTATCTTTGCTTGGGACACTTTTCTTGGTTCATTTTGCTATTTTAATAAAGTCCTACATTTTGTTATTAATAAAGGTTATCTTTGCTTCACACACTTGGTTCAGTTCTTTTACTTAATAAAGTCTTGGTGGAAACTTTTAGAAATGGTTTAAGCCTTTGCATGCTTGTGGAATGGATAAGGATAGCTGTGGGATGGATAAGGATAGCTGTGGAATGGATAGCTGTGGGATGGGTAAGGATAGCAGTGGGATGGGCAGGGATACCTGTGGGATGGGTAATAGCTGTGGGATAGATAAACCTCCAATGCAAGCATAGTGGGACTGTGTGGTCCACCCTCCCAGGTGCCACAGCTATGGCCCTTTATTCTCAATAACAATTTAATCATTCATCAACACATTTCAACATAAACAGAACTCTTTATTAAATGCCCTGTTCATTGTAGGGACACTCAACATACATGGCCCAATCTCATCAGTGTGATGAGACAGGCTCAAGGAAGCATCCATTAAGCATCTACCATCCTGTCTTGCCACTCTACTGCTCCAGCTGGGGAGTTGCACCAGTGTTTCAGGAGGTTGCGCTGTTTCTTCCCTTCACATGAAGCTCTGTTGGGGCCTGGCACATCTACAGTGTCTATCAGGTTTAATCCTTGCCTTCATTCACCAGGCTCCATGTCCCCATTGCCTTGTTGGCGGTCCACGAGCCTGTTCTGCAAGACTGGGTAGCGGGTGCGCATGAGATTGTGCAGGATGCAGCAAGCTTCCATGATGCTCCTCACAGTCCCTGGGTGATGCTTCAGTGGATGAGAAGTACCTGGAACCTGTTGGCCAGGATGCCAAAGGCATTCTCCACCATCTGGACAGCCTGTAGTTGAAAATCCTCTCTTCATGGGTGAGGTATCTGGAAGTGTAGGGCTTCATGAGGTAGGTTCTGAGGGAGAAGGCATCATCCCACACGATAAAGTAGGGCACATCTTGTGTGTTGTTGAGCAGGGGGTCTGGATCTGGGAAGCCCATGATGAGGTTGCATTCCAGCCCCTCCTTGAGGTGACTGGCGTTGTATACCTGGGCATCTGAAGATGAGCCATTGCCTGAAGCATCGATGTACATGAACTTGTAGTCAGCATCAACCATGGCAAAGAGGATGATGCTGAAGAAGCCCTTGTAGTTGTGATAAGTGGACCCTGAGTTGGCTGGCACTTTGCAGGCCACGTGCTTCCCATCTATGACTCCAACGGTGTGGGGGAAGTTCCACTTCTGATACCACTGTTCTTCAACTTTCTTCCAGCCTTCTTCAGTGGTGGGACACTGGAGGAGCTCCTCCAGGTATTCTTCGATGATGGCCTGTACCACTTCTCTGACCACTTTGCTGATGGTGTTGTGTGGCACCCTCCATGCATACTGCATGTTTATGTATGTGGTTCCAGAGGCCAGACTCCATGCATACTGCATTTCTGCATGTTTCAGTGCCACCATCAGTCCAGGGTCCAGGTTGGGATGGAAGTTGGTGCTTGGCTTGGTCAACCTGGGTCTCAGACACTCTACAATTTCGTCAAACAGGGCTGGTGGCATCCTCATGAAGTGCTGGAATGCACGAGTGTCTTCATTCCTCAGCTCCACCATCCGCTTGTCATACAGTCCATACTCCGCTCTTCTCGTGATCCATCTTCGGACTCACACACTTCTTGGACGCCTCCTTTTCCTTGCGTAGAACAGGTGAAAAAGCCTGAAGAGGGCTTGGCACTGCTGTAGAATGATGGCGGCTACCAAAAGGAGTCTGCGACAATCCATGGTGGAGATGACTGGATGATGTGGAAGAGCAAGAGCAAGGCTGAAGAGGACTGCACACCAGGGCTGCTGGACTGAAAGTGAGATCCAGGTGATTTCCTCCCCCTTTTTATAGGAAATATCGGTTTTCTGCTAGGTGTCCTTCCACATACTCTAGGCATACTCCAGACATCCTAAATATCCGAGATACATCCCATGTACAAACGTTTTGTCCATTTTAATGCTTTATATATGAGATGCATCCGCTTACATCCTTTCTATTTCCATGCAACTAACGCTGTGTGGACGTTCTGTGTACCTTTCGCTTCCTCCCTCTTTCCGTTTTCAGCTGGAGCGGATGTGAGTTGCGAGGATGTCCAGAGGATGCCGAGAGGATACAGTGGACTTTTAATAGATGACAACGGATGTAGAACGTTTGTTGCCTGTATGTGTCGCGGATGTATGTTTCCACTAGGTGTCCTTCTGCATCCTCTAGACATCCTCCAGACATCCTAAATATCTGAGATACGTCCCCTATACAAATGTTTTTTTCCGTTTTAATGCTTTATATGTGAGCTGCATCCGCTTTCATCCTTTCTATATCTGTGCTACTAAGGCTGCGCGGACGTTCCGTGTCCGTTTCGCTTCCTCCCTCTTTCTGTTTTCCGCTGGAGTGGATGCGAGTTGCGCGGATGCGCAGTGGATGCCGAGTGGATACAGTGGACGTGTAACGGCTGACGACAGACGTAGAACATTTGTTCCCCATATGTGTCATGGATGTAGAACGGACACCGCGGAAAGTTCATCCGCTCAAAAAGTTTTGTGCAGCTCAAAATTTTTTGAGTGGATGTTATCTCAGTAGACGGATGCTGGACGGATAGAACGTATGAATCACGCATGCAGTGAATACAGAACGGATGCATCACGTTAACCAATGGATGGCAAGCGTTTTTCTCCGTTTTACATCCTCTTTCCATCCGTTGGTGCAGTGTGACATGGGCTTTAGTAAGATATTTTTGTTTCTAAAGGAGCCCTATAACAAAGTTTTGGCAATTTAGTCACCATTTTGTATCCTCCACAATTTTTAAAGTTTGTTTAGTTGATACCATGACTCTCAAGGCAACTTTTAATGAAGAATGGAGATGAATATATTCAGATAGGGCTGCTTTCTTTGGTGACTGGGTGGGCAAAATGTAAGACAAAAAATAATCTGGGAAATTTTCTCAGAAAAAAAAACTCCTTTGAAAAATAAAGCGTCACTATTTTTACTCAAAAGTAGTTTGAAGATAATCTGCTATTATTTCTGCCAGCTTCAAAATACTGAGACCAAGAATCAAGGATTTCACATAATCACTGTCTTTCTCCAAGTTTGCAAGAAGTCTTGGATCGCATCACGTGATGTATTGTGACTTTGTTTTCCTTTGCTGAGCCAGGATTGGCATGGCCTGCGTGTGACACATCAGGCCTATGGGCCGCCAGTTTGACACCTCAAGCAAAAATTGTTATGGTCAGGAGTTGGGAGGTGAGGTGAAGAAAGAGATATGCAAATGGATAAACAGATTACCCACAAGCTCCACAGAGTAACAACATTTTCAAAAGGGATAGTTTTAGATACACCACAACTGAGCTTTAAATATACCACAACTGAACCCAGACAGATTTTGAAAACATCTGGCAATGGGAAATTGCAAAGCTTGAGAGTAGTATAGAGCTCTCATTAAGACAGCCCTTTGGCTCAGCCCCAAAACCTGTTACCTCAGTATTGCTGCAGAAAAAGCTGCTTCAATTATGGATTAATTACTAAGTAAGACTTCTAGATAGTTAAATATAAACTATATAGACATAGACAGAAATATACCATTTTTAGTTATCATTTTGAATGTGATATATTTCCTTCTAAGCTTCTTTCAGTGATCTGATAGCAGACTAATGGATTCACAGGTGCTAATTCCTAATTTACCATTACAGATTATCAAAGATTTTTTCCCCTATACAATTGTATGAAATTGAAGATATTACAGTGTGACAAACATTAGTTCAGTGTACAACTGGATGTACGTTTCGATGGCTACAGATTATGCATACATGCTCATTATTCAGCTTCCTGATTGGCTAGAATCACCAGGTGATTGGTTACATTTTGAGACTGCTTTTAAAAATGCTCAGTTTTTAAAATGCTCTAGTACAGAACTGTCAAACTCGTGGGGTGTGGGTCAGATGTAGAATGCACTAGCCACATCCATGCCCAGTTAACAAAGGGAAAAAAGGCATGATACATTACGTGACGACGCCATGATGATGCAATTTTGACATCCCTGCTCTAGCATAATGTAATTCTAATGGATTTTTTCTTTGTTTCTAGCTAGGAAATTTTTAACTCACCCATATAAATACAACCTGTTTCAAATGTATTTTTGATAGTTGGTTATGTGCTATGTGTATTGAAAAAGTGCTAAATCTTAGGCAAACATGAAGTCTAAAATATTTCTACTGATCCTCCATAAAGTTAAAATATACTGTATTAGTTGGTTGTAATTTTCACTTTGTTTCATTGTAATTGGCCTATGTTTTTCTTGTGGTATAATACTATAGACTCTTTTTCAAGTTCTATTCTCCTTGTTTTCCTGCTTTGTAAAGTAGGTGTGTTCATTGGTTTGTCATGGCTCCTAATACAAACATAAAGAACAGGCACAATACATTTAAAACTTAATTGTGTGCAGTAGGTAATTAAAGGCATATTGTTGGATTGTAGCTTTTCAAACAGAAGTTTTACATAAGGACCCTCATGAAACTTTTGATCTACTGAAGACATCATCCATAATAGGACTAGTACAGTGTTGGTGAACCTTTTCGGCATTGAGTGCCAAAACAGGAGTGGGCATGTGTGTGGGGGAGCACCGGAAACTGAAAGACCAGCTCCCCAGCACGCACGCACAGGAGTACCAGAAACTGGAAGAACAGCTCCTTGGCATGCATATGCATGCCAGGAAACTACTCTTCCAATTTCCGGCTCTCCTGTGCACACAAAGAAAAGCTGGCTGGCGTGCATGTGTGCGCCAGAACCCAGAAGAGCAACAGGCGATGGCTGGTGTGCCCAGAGAGATGGCTCTGCATGCCACTTCTGGCACATGTGCCATAGGTTTGTCATCACGGAACTAGTGGCATCAATTGGAATCTGGTAAGTTTTTATTGGAAACAAATAAAAAAACAGATTGTAAGAGCATCAATACTTTTTAAAAAATATTATCAATTCTCTCTTACTTCTGTTTAACAGTCATAAGAATGAGTAAGCTTTTGGGGTCAGAGCCTGCAAATTTATTATTTTGGATTAAAATTATTTGGCGTGCAGAAAGGATGTAAGGAACGACATGGATGCATCAAGCTTCTTGATTTCATACCAGATGCAGCAATACTTATTGACATTTCATTTACTCAATCTTGCATTCAACAACTTCATTACATCATAAGCTTTACCAGAAAAGAAGAACTAGGGGAGACATGATAGCAGTGTTACAATATCTCAGTGGCTACCACAAAGAAAATGGAGTCAAGCTATTCTCCAAAGCTCCTGATCTATAATTCTATGATTCTTTGGTAGTGCAGGACAAGAAGTAATGGGTGGAAACTAATCAAGGAAAGAAGCAACTTAGAACTAAGGAGAAATTTCCTGACAGTTAGAACAATTAATCACTGAAACAACTTGCTTCTAGAAGTTGCAAGTGCTCCAACATTGGAAGTTTTTAAAAAGATTTGGATAACCATTTGTCTGAAGTGGTGTAGAGTTTCCTGCCTAGGCAGGAGGTCGGACTAGAAGACCTCCAAGGTCCCTTCCAACTCTGTTGTTCTGTTCTGTTCTGTTCTGTTCTGTTCTGTTCTATTCTATTCTATTCTATCATACAGCTAGGTAAATATTTACTGAAAGATTAAGCTTACAACAAGAGAATTCCAGTAAATATTTTCAAACAAGCAGCCTATTTATAGACAATATATAACTGCCAAACTTAATTTGTCCATTTTACTCATGTTCTTATGCTGTTTTTTTTTTACCTCACCAGCTTTAGCCTTACCTAACCTTGCAAAATCAGTCAAAATAGTTTGGCTGAATTTCAGTTGTGCAATTTGGAACCCTCTTGTGGTTATATAATGGGGGCTGGGAAGATCATTCATATTCTTTATATTCATAATTCTTTTTTCATGGGCATCTTTCATTCTCTCAGCTTACATGTGAGGCGATACATTTAATGAAGAAAAAAACATTTAAGATAATTTAATTTTTCTAAATCCACAAAATGTGGATTTTGATATCAGGAAATGGTTAGTAACCAGCCAATACTGACTGATCAGGAAAAAGTAAGTATGCCAGACCTGATTCGTCCTCAATGGAAGAACGCCAAGAAATTCCAGGACTGTTGGGTATATATAATATATGTGCATGGTATATACTTTGAATTAGAAAGTTAAAAATATGTCAGAAGATGGCTATGGAAAACCACTTGGTTTTAAAAAAATATTGTTATTGTTTTGCTATGAAAATTATGTAGATATATCTATGAAGCCATTAGGAATTAAATTTGACATAGAAGAGACATTGAACGCATTTTCCTATATGTAAATTGAACACACTCTGAACGCTACAATTAATGCTATCTTCAGCTAATGTTTGGACAAAAAAAGTCTTACTAGATTAAATAGATTCCAGATATTTTATTCTGGGAACTGTAGTGAACAACACAATAACAAGTCCATAGATAATGTTTATTTAACAAACTGGGCTATTAAATGACTATTAAAGCATCTTCTTACAATTCTCTTGGATGAGTATCTGATTATTTGCTTTTGATGAAAGAACCAAGACTAACATTATTAGTAATGCATTTTTAAAAAGATTAATACTTAACTTTGTTAAGTATGCTGATCAAGGATGCTAACAGATATATACAGATGTTTACCCAGCTGTATTTCTTTTATATCTCTCTGAAGCTAATAACAGATATATGCTACTATCTCAGAACAATGATTCAACTGGTAGAATTCTTTATCTATTGGTGATGCATTCTTCTTCAAAAAGCAGATATTTGAACTACAGTTGTCCACTAGAGCCAAATTTTTCTTTTATTCCTTAAAACTAAAGCAGGAGGTCTAGAAAGAAGTGGAGATCAATATAAAAAAAAGGTGATCATAGTCCTAATAATCCATCATCCTTATTCTAAAGTACTATTTTACATTGGAAGGAAGACAAAATGTTAAGTTCAAACTAAGCAGCAATAAAATGTAACATTGGCTGTTTTTGAAAAAAAAGTTTTAAAAAAATGCTTGGATGGTAGATTACTGCGGAAATCCCAACAATGTAAGCTTTACTGGGAACCTAATAACACCCCAAGATGACATTTTTATAATGCTAAATACTGAGTGTTCATTTATGTGATTATTTTATAAAATTAATTTTGGTCATCTTTCATATTTACAGCATGAGTGTACTTTCTGAATGCATGGCAGCTCTTTGCAGTTTAATACTTTTCCCATTGTAAGACTAGAAAGTCCAGTTTTCAACCATAAGAGCTATTCAACATGCCAACCTATTCTCTCTCTATGATTTGTATCACCCTTTTAGGATGTATGCTGGACAGAATATTTTTTATTCTTCCACCTTAAATGTTGCCTTACTAAATTAGAAGCAAATGATAAGCAATCTTCTTATCTACATAGTTTTAAATTTTATTTTATATTTAATAAGAAATAATTTAATAGTAATATTGCACATCAGTGGGAATAAATCAGTCTGTGAATTAGCCTTAGGTGAAACTGTCATGGGCCAGAAACTGATGCCATCTGCTTATCTGTTCCTTGTGATCTTTGATGGCAAATTTAGTCAATATGACTAATCAAAGCACTGCCTTCATTGTGACAACCTACATTTCTCTGAATTATTTCAACACATTTCCATTGTGACTAGTTAAATATCCATGTGAGATTGTAGCAATAGCAATAGGTCACTTCATAGTGCTTTACAGCCCTCTCTAAGTGGTTTACAACATTCTAACCCCTGTACCATGGTGGCTCTTATTAAGATACTTACAATAATCTGTGATCATTTGTCTAAGATCATAAGAAAATACAAACAAGTAACAAAAAGGAAAACAGCAGCCTGAAAAACAGTAAAATAAATGCGCTTGAGAAATAAATGTGTTTGGGTAGCTGTAATCGCTGTTTTAGTCAGAGGACATTTTGATTCTTACATTGTCATAAATGTTTTACATGAATTCTGACAAATCAAAATGAATATGTGGTCCTCAAATCTAAGCACATTGCCTCAGAATTAAGTTACAGAAGTAAATACATCATGATAACATAGAACAGACAATTTTACCTCTTTTTCCTTTTAAAAAGCACTGCATATATTATGTTTTACTTTCTTCCTTATCTCTCCTTTTCAGTGAGATTATTTTATTTGCCTTCCTAGGTTAACATTTTTTTCATACAATAATTAAAATATCATATTTCACTGGGGGGGGGGGTTGTGGAGAGGGGTTGTTTTTGGTGTATAATTTTGCAGCTCAACCATGGTTGTACCCAGATATGCAGATATAATCAGACATCCTGCTCATTTATCTGCCTGAGACTTCTAAAATTTACTGTTTCTACATTGGAATAATTTTATAAGATAGAACTACAGAGAGCAAAGGCAGATGCATTTTCTATTTCATAAGAAGATAGGTGTGGATAATTGAGACATGAAATTATTTATTTATTCAATTTTAGCATACAGGCCAATCTAGAGTAACTATAGAGTATGGCATTATTGGAAGATAGTATAAACTATTTCTGAAAAATCAGATTAAAATTTATAATGCAAACATTGATAGGATTCTGGTGGCATTGGGAGGCAGGTTTGTCTGGGGAGATAAAAGAACAGCAAAGGGAAACACCCTTGAAGAAACTATTACAACACTGGATGTTATCTCAAAAGGTAAGCAAAACGTTGAACCTGATTATCTCTCCCATGAGAATTTGCAAAGCAGAAGTAAACACATGTTTCTATATCAGTTCCTATTAATAATGCCTTTCAACATGATAAACTGACATGGATTCATTTACAAATTAATTTATGACAAAAAGTTGAACATGTAAATAATATCCACATAAATAAATTGAAAAATTCTACACATTTTTAAATACCAACAAGAATTGGTGTGGGCGTCCAGCTGGGCGCTGCATTGATGAGGAGCTGAGGACTGGATCGCTGCTCTGAAGGGCTCCGATTTTCCCTGTTTGGTGGCTTCCAGGAGCGTGTTGGACCTCGGAGGGGTAGACAGATGAAAGGGGAAGACCTGGAGATCTAGGGAAGGTGCCGCAATCAAGGAGATGACAAGAGAATCCCCTGAAAACTAGCAGCAGAAGAGGGAGATCGTACAGATCGGAACCATAGACGTGGCAGCCCAGCAGCTTAAAGAAGAAGGAAGGAAGCAAAGAGTGGAAAACAGCAAATTGAGTAGTGGAAAGGTGAACTGAAAGAAGATTTCCAGAATACTGATTTATACTACAAAGGGAAATTGAAAATTGAAACTCCAAACTGAACAGTGCAGTGAAGTGGCAGAAATATCGGAAGGAGTACTAACTAAAGAAACGGCAGTAATTTGTGCTGATTAACGGAGCACTGAAAATGGAGGAACTAAAATGGAGGAACCAACACCATTTACTTTTACTTTGGGAGCTGAAAAGGGGTTGTATAACTATATTTTTTGGCGATTGACATTTGAGAATTGTGGGAAGAAAGAGAAAGTGACAGTGATGTGTCCAAGTGAGACAGAGAGATTGGAAGAACAGCTGAGAGTAAAAACTTGAAAAGAGAACAATTGACACTTTAAAAGATTTAAGGAAAGGATTGAGGAAAGAAACCTTATAATTGCAATATTTTTCTGATAACTGTGATAAAGAAAAAAGGAAGAAATAAGATAACTAAGATTTATAAGTGGAACTAGGACTGTGTGGAGAAAAAGAATAAAGGAGCAAGAAGAAGAAGAAGCTAAAATAGAAAGTAGAAACAAAATGGTGAAAGTGACTGTGCAAATTTAAAGAGGACATTTTGAACTCGAACTAAGAACTGTAATAAGGTATTTATCAAAAAAGAAGAAGAAGAAGAAGAAGAAGAAGAAGAGGAAGAGGAAGAGGAAGAGGAAGAAGAAGAAGAAGAAGAAGAAGAAGAAGAAGATCCATGGACATCATTCAACTGGTCAATCATAGATGTAACTAAATAATATTGGTAAAACATAATCTTAATAGATATATATGTGTTAGAATATTGAATATTAAGAATACTAGTTTATAATTTTTGAATAACTGGACAATTAAAAGTGTGTTGTATAAATATAGAACTCAGACCTTCAAATAATAATCATATAGTAGGAAATTGAGGTATTTTTATTCTGAGGTAAGCATATAACTAAGAACTCCAAAGAAATAGATTAATTGATATTTATATATAGATAAGAATTTAATTACTTTAATGAATTGGCTGCTTTAAATTAATTAGTTAAGCATATAAGACTGTTGATTTTGTGAGTAAATATATTTGTATTTGATTAATATTGAATTCTCTTAAGGATTGTAATAGTTGAATAAGTTCAATAAGAAAAAATAGAAATAAGAGCTGTTTGTGATTTTCCATAATAGAATTTTGGTAATTAATAATATAATAATATATGTATTAATATTACTATTGAACTGAAAAGGAGAGGAAAATAGTGCTCTACTAGGGATAGTTGATGGTAGGTTGGAAAGAGCTGCTGCAGATAGTTAAAATAGTGCCAACATCAATTAGAAATGTAAAATCAAGAAAGAAAACTACAGCAATGATGTCTTCACCTATGGGGCAGAGATCTATAGATGCAATGCTACTGGCAGAAAAAACTAGTTCAGCTCAAAAACTGCAGATAGTACAGGCAACGCTCACTATGATGCAGGAAATGATGGTAAAAACCCATAAATTGATAGTGAGGAACCATGAAGATATGAAAACAGAGATGAGAACTGAAATAGGACAAGTGAAAAATGAAATACAAAATTTGAATAGTAAGATTGGAAAGATGTAGGGAAAAGTGATAAAAAATGAACAGAAATTAAATTTAGTAGAGGCAAGAATGGAGATGGTGGAGAAGAAATTAGAGGATTCAGAACAAAATTGGAAAGTGCTCTACTGAGAACTCTGGGATTTGATGGTACACATGGAATTAGAGAACGCATCATTTCATCTTAGGTTCCAAAATGTGGTGGAAGACAAAAAGGAAGATTTATGTGCAATTATGACAAATCTGACAGCGGCGGCTTTACAGAAACCCAAACTGGAAATTGAAAATGATGTAGATGAGATCTGCAGATTATATACACACTATGCAAGGAGACATAGACTACCCCGAGAGGTTCATATTTGATTTGCGAGGAAGATAACATGAGACCTACTCTATAGGAAGACCAGAGATGAACCACTTGTATACAAAGATCACGAAGTGGTTACACTGAAACAAATACCTAGGAGAGTCAGAGAGCAGAGAAGGGACTACCAATTTTTATCAACTCAGCTTATTAGAAATGGCATTCCATTTAGGTGGCTCACCCCAGAGGGACTTTTAGTTTTGTGGCAGGACAAAAAATACAAAACTGATACAATTGAAAAAGCACAGGAATTTCGTGAACGACACCTAGGACCCGAGGAAGAACAAGAAAGTAGAGATGACCTAAATACAAGAAGCCAAGAGGAACAACCCTCTGGAGAAAAATAATCTGATTCACACTCTGAACCCCAAAATCTTAGAGAAGGAGGGGAAGACAACAGACTAAGAAAAAGAGCCTAGAACAAGAAATGAAAAGAGAAATGCCTTGCACGGCCAGTGACATTGATAGAGAAATCACTTTATTTTCAGTCAATATCAATGGTTTAAATCTATCATCAAAAAGAAAACAGATATTTGAGAAACTTAAAAAACAAAACACTGACATAACTTGTATCCAAGAAATGCATATTCCAGACAATCAAGCAGACCTCTTAAAGAATATAAATTTGGGTAAAATGTATTCGGCACTTGCAAAGAAAAAAAAAGGGGATATTGTAGTGTACGTAAAGGATTGGTTGCAACATAAACAAATATACAAAGATCAAGAAGAGAGAATGTTTTTTATAGAAATAAATGTAAATCAGAAAAAGATGTTATTAGTCACAATATATGCCCCAAATACAAACCAAAAAGAGTTTTATAATAGGCTTCACCATAAGATAATAGAATTTCAGTATGCTAATGTATGCATTGTGGGAGACTATAATGCAGTCCCAGACAAAGATAAAGATTATAGAACTTCTCCCCCCCCCCCAAAAAAGGAAAGGAGAATACTCCCTTCGTCTTTTAATAATATGGTAAGAAAACTTAACTTGAAAGATGTGTGGAGAGAATTAAATCCAAATAAAAGACAATATACATTTTTTTTGGACCCCCACCACTCTTGGTCCAGAATAGATCAGATATGGATGGACCCTGGGTTAATGGAGAATATTGAAAGGATCGAGATTTTGCCAAATTTATGGGCTGACTATAATCCCATTCAAATTAAATGGAAAGGAAAGAGAAAAATTGGAAGATGGACATTTAACAATACCATATTAAGAGATAAAGAATATATTGAAATGATAAAGAAAGAATTGAACATATTTTTTGAAATAAACAAAAGAGAACATATCTCTCTACAGAATCTTTGGGATATGGCCTATGTTTGAGGTCTAACTATTGCTTATAGTATTAAAAAGAATAAAGAAAAAAGACAGCAAAAAAACATATGGAGGGAGAAACTGAAAAGTTTGGAAATAAGTAGACAAAAGGACCCAAACAATTCAAACATTAAGAAAGAAATTGATCTGGTAAAACATAAAATAAATTTAAATGTACAGGAAGATTTGGCCCGAAAAATTAAATTAGCAAAACAAAATTATTTTGAAAATGCAAATAAGCAAGGGAGGTGGTTAGCCCATAAAATTAAAAAAGAACAAGAAAAGAGAACGATCGTAGCTCTCTAAGATCAGGAAGGGAAATTATGCATGCAGACCCAAGAAAAGAAAGAAATTGCTGAGGAGTTTTTTATGAAATTGTATAAACAGGAAGAAATACCAGAAGGATTTATTGATCGATATTTGAATGAAAAGAATTTGCCCGAAATTACTGATGAAGAGAAACAAAATTTGAATAATAAAATATCTATAGAAGAAATTAGGAAAGCAATTGAAACACAAAAAGCAAATAAAACTCCTGGCCCAGATGGAATTCCTTTGGAATTCTATAAGGAATTCCAAGAAACAATAGACGAGATATTGGTGGATTTGTACAATGAAGCCCTGGAGAATGCTAACATGCCGAAATCATGGTTGGTAGCACATGTTACCCTTATTTATAAAAAACAATCAGACCCACAAAAAATTCAAAACTATAGACTAATATCACTTTTAAATGTAGATTACAAAATAATGGCTACAATATTGGCGGAAAGATTAAAGAGAGTATTAAGTAGAATTATCTACACTGATCAGAATGGCTTCCTCCCCCATAGGCAAATAAAAACAAATACAAGAACCATTATGGATATATTAGAATATTATGAAGTACATTCAACCAAGACAATGGCATTGATATTTTTAGATGCACAGAAGGCTTTTGACAACCTGAATTGGAACTTCCTTATTAAACAACTGATAGGCATGAAATTTTATAGGATTTATTAAGACAATTTATAACATGCAAACTGCAAAAATATTAATAAATGGGGAAAATACAGATACCATAAAGATAAATAAGGGAGTAAGACAAGGCTGCCCACTAGCTCCCTTACTGTATATATTGGCAGAAGAGACTCTCTTAGCACAAATTAGGCAAAATCAAGAGATGAGAGGACTAAAAATTAAAAAAGAGGAATATAAACTCCAAGCATTCACCTATGATATGGCATTTATATTAGAAGAACCCTTAGAAATGAGCCCTATACTACTAAGAGAAATAGAAGAATATGGAAAGGTGGCAGGGTTAAAAATTAACAAAGAAAAAACAAAAGCGTTAACAAAAAAATGTACAAAGGAGCAGAAGGAAGAACTAGAAAATAAATTAGGTATGCAGGTGGTAAATAAAGTAAAATACTTAGGGAGCTGGTTGACTGCTAGATGTTCGTCGATTAAAAAAGATAACTATGATAAGTTAATAACACAAAGAGTTAAAGATTTAGATAATTGGGCCAAATTGCAGTTATTGCTATTGGGATGTATTTTGACAGTAAAAGTGAATATTTTGCCAAAATTGTTGTTCCTGTCTCAGACAGTGCCAGTCAAATTGGAAAATAACTTTTTTGTAGAATTAAACAAATGAATATCTAAATTTATATGGCAGAAGAAAAAACCCAGAGTGAAATATAAATTATTATAGGACCGCCAAGAAAAAAGGAGGATTTAACCTTCCAGATTTTGAATTATATTATGATGCTGCTATAGTAAACTGGCTTAAGGATTGGGTTAAATTAGAAAATAGAAGGTTATTAGTATTAGAAGGTTTTGATCTCCAACTTGGCTGGCATGCCTTTGTGTGGGATGGAAAATTTAAAGAACATTCATATTTCCAAAGGCACCATGTAAGAAATGTGTTGTTCAATATCTGGGGAAAGATTGAAAAAAAACACTACCCAAAGGTTCCATTGTGGCTATCTACATTGGAAGCAGTCACGTATCCAAATCTACTGGATTATGAAAATATTGTCAGGTATAAAGATTTACTATGTGATACTTAAGAGAGCTTAAAAATAGGAACCAAATATAAATTCAAGGAAAGGAGATAGCATGGTGGCCCTTTGCACAAATACAAACCCATTATAAAAAAGATAGAGAACAATTTGGCTTTAATATGATCCCACAAGAATTAGATAAGATATGGCTAGGAGAGTAAAAGAAAACAATTAGTAAAACATATAAATATCTTTTGGATTACAAATTAAAAGAAGAAATAGTCACAGAATCTATGATAATTTGGGCTAAAAATATGGGTCATAGTATTGAATTAGATAAGTGGAAACACATCTGCCAAACAAATTACAAATTAACCATGTCAGTCTCGTATAAAGAAAACTTATATAAAATGGTTCATCACTGGCACTTACCTCCTGCGAGACTGGCTAAGATGTTCCCCAACCTACCACCCAACTGTTGGAAATGTAACTTACACACGAGGAACATATTTTCACATGTGGTAGACTTGCCCATGTGCTCAGATGTTTTGGAGAAATATTAGAAATTGGATTTTAAATATAACAAATCAAAATTTAAAACTAGAACCCGAAGTCTTTCTGCTAAGTATGATGGATTTAAACATGGAGAAAAAAAAATAGAGTTGGTGTCAGCCCATCCCTTTAAGATTTTATCTTTTTCTGGAGAATTGGTTGCAGAGTTCTGTATTGTTGCTCGAACAATTCTAAGTGCTAACAGGGTGACACGAAAGCTGCTGAGTTCTGTTGACATATGAGATAATTTAATCCAAATTAGATACTGAAGACAAAAATGATCTCTCAACAAACTGTTCTAAACTTAGCACTGTGAAAACCAAGGTTGCCTATGTACTGTGGAAGTGTTTTTTTAAAATAAATGGTGAAAGAGTTGTGTGTGACATTCAAACAAGAAAGGATGTACACTTATAACAATGGAGAACAGAGTATATTTTAAAAGCCAGGAATAGAGCCAATACTCTAAACAAATCCATACATTTGTTATTCTCTGAATCATCATCATATTTCAAATGGGTAGGAGCAATTTAGTAATAAAAATGTTTAAGAATACCTTCGACTATTTGCTCAATTTCATCTATAAGATATTGATCAGTTGTTCAAACATATCTGAAACTGGAGGAGGCTCAGGTAACCTGAGAGCTAAGTTCTCTTTTTGACTACTTGGGTAGTCTTTGTGATCTGCTTCTTACAAACATATCCTATTACATTTCAAAAAGCATCTCTGACTCTGTAATCTACATATACCTACTCAGATCAGTTAAGCTTACTCCTAAAATGAGTGCATATAGAAACTCAGCCTCAGTCAACTCCATTCCTAGTTAAATTAACTGGAACTGAGGCCATCCGTTGATGTAGACATAAGGTAATAAAAAAAATTAAATCAACATGTATTTATGTTAAAATGAAGTTTATCAAAAGGTAGGAGTCTTTAATGAGATCAATTAGAATCAAACCTAATGGAAGACCTGAAATTATCTCAGACTGCAAATTTCATTGCTAGGTCATATGATATAAACATAAATGTAATGCACATGTACACAGATCATATTGTAGGATGAATATTAGGGGACTGGAGGTTAAAACATACAAAGAATGGTTGCAGGAACTGGGTATGTCTAGTTTAATGAAAAGAAGAACTAGGGGAGATATGATAGCAGTGTTCCAATATCTCAGGGGCTGCCATAAAGAAGAGGAATTCAAGCTATTCTCCAAAGCTCCTGATCTATAATTCTATGATTCTTTGGTAGGGCAGGACAAGAAGCAATGGGTGGAAACTAATCAAGGAGAGAAGCAACTTGGAACTAAGGAGAAATTTCCTGACAGAACAATCAATCACTGGAACAATTTGCTTCTAAAAGTTGCGAGTGCTGCAACACTAAAAGTTTTTAAAAAGATGTTGGATAACCATTTGTCTGAAGTGGTGTAGGGTTTCATGCATAAGCAGGGGTTGGATTAGAAGACCTCCATGGTTCCCTTCCAACTCTGTTATGCTCTTCTCTTCTCTTCTCTTCTCTTCTCTTCTCTTCTCTTCTCTTCT